>JAJIBD010031496.1:0-151257 GCA_021461705.1 Cryptotis parvus
TTTACATAGAAGAGAGGTCTCATTAGAATGAACCTTGGCTTAAATAAGATTAAGCTGGGACTGGGCAAAACAACAAAACTCTCAGGTTAGCTAAACCTGTCCTCCAAAAGGCTGGCACCTGGCACAGAGGCTTGGTGGCACGTCAGGGGCACATCTGGCCTGCCTGGCCCATGGACCTCAGCTGGGTGGGGGTGTCCCCCTTCTTCGCAGGGTGACCCGGCTTGAAGTCAGGCCCCTTGGACCCTGGGGAGCTCGGAAGCAGCCCCCGCCCGTCCCTGCCTTGGCCCTTGTCTCAGGGAGCCCAGCCCAGGTCCCTCTCGAACTGCGGTGACCCTCTGGGAGCCGATGTGTGCTATGGGCGTGGTCTATAGGCCTCCGACCCCTTGCCAAGGGGGCTTTTTGACTCACCCACAGGGGCCAGGCATGTCCTGGGAGCTCAGGGCCCCGTGTCTGGGGGCTGGCTTGGACATTGTGTCCCTGTCTCGGGGAAGGTCCTGGCCCCAGGCCCTGCCGTGTGTGTGCTGGCGTGTGTGTGGCCGGGGGCTGACTGGGGCTGGTCACATGCAGGTCGAGCTCCTCACTCGCTGCCATAGACCCTCACTCACACACTCCTCCACACTGGCGGCTCTCATACTAACACTCATGTTCACTCACTTTCTTGTTCTCTCATTCGTCCACCCACACATCCACATGCATCGTCTCACACACATTCACTCAAACTCCCCACACATTCATCCACTATCACACTCGTGTGTCCACGTTACACACTGACTCACATACATTCACACACCCACACTCACCCACTCATATTCCTTCACACCACCCACGTTCATCCACCCACAAGTTCATACACAGGGGCGGGGCGATAGCCCAGCGGGGAGGGCGTTTGCCTTGCCCGCTGCCCACCTGGGTTCGATCCCGGCATCCCATATGGTCCCCTGAGCACTGCCAGGAGTAATTCCTGAGCGAAGAGCCAGGGAGTAACCCCTGAGTGTCCGCTGGGTGTGACCCAAAAACAAAAAAAAAAAAAAAGTTCAGGCCGCACTCTCTCATCCCAGGTCCATGCACTTATTCCCTCATCCCATGTCAATACACACATTTTCACTCATCCCCTCGCTCTCATGCACTCACATACTCATAAGCCTTACCTCCAGGCACATTTTCACTCATTCCCTCCCACGTTGTCCAATCACACACTCCTTCATCAACATTCCCTGCTGTGAGCGTCCTGCTCCTCGACAGAGGGGTTTTAAGAACTCCCTGACCTGCCCTGCTGGTGGGCAGTGGAGCCCTGTGCCCCTCCCCAATGCCCCCTCCCGCCCTATACACTGCGGTGGGGCTTGGTGCTCCTCAGACACGTTTGTGGCCACTCCTGGGCTTGTTGAGCCTCAGCAGATTTGGGTACCAGAGGGGCTGGCCCCAGTGGCCAGGGGCAGGCCTCCTCAGTCTACAGGGTGTGAAGGAGAGGAGGCCAACCATCCATGTCCATGCTGAGGTGTGGGCGGCAGCGCTGAGCTGGGGGGCACTGTGGCTATTGGGCCTCGACATTGAAACCAGGCTGGCCTACCAGCGCCCCCTGCAGGCCTGCAACTGAGGGTCCCCCAGGCGGCTGTGTTGGGCAGCCAGCAGCCTCAGGGAAGTGTCCTCTAGGGAGACAGGGCCCCCAGGGACCCTGTTTTCCTCCCCTTGGGTTCCTTAGGCTGCGCCTGTCCCTCAGCCCCTTGGGGGAGATCTCAGCAGCTCCCTCTTAAGGCCCTGAGGGAGGGCAGAGGCGACCATGGACAGGGCACAGGTCAGGTGAGGAGTTGTCTCCATAGACCTCTCCGCTGCCCCATGGGAGGTGCCACATTCTCTGCGAGGCCTCAGGATTCAACTTGGAGCAGCACCTGGCCCAGAGGCCACTGCCAGGTTTCAGCCCACAGGCAGGCCAGCAAGTCCCTCCCTGTGCCTTCCAGGGGGCCACCACCACGTGTCCACGGGCCCCCAGGTCCAGTCCTCTCGCCACGCTCCTGCCTGCCCTTCTGAGCACAGGAAGTGGGCGCTGAGCGCCTGCTCCTTGTTTACCTCTGGAGGGCCAGCGCCAGCCCAGCTCAGCTCCAGGATAAACAGCCACTCGCCGCACAAGGCCCCTTTGTCCCCGGCTCCGGCCGCTCTCCTCGGCGCAGCCCCAGGACAGACAGGATGCCCTGAAGTGGCCGCCTGCCCCGGCCTGCTCAGGACAGGCTCCCAGGGGACAGGCCCCGGCCATCGACCTAGACTGTGAGAAGGGACAGCGGTTGTCCTCCTGTTGTCCTGCGGGGTGGGGCCGGCAGAGGGAGGACATGAGGGGGCCACAGGGCTGTCCCCAGCCCTGTATGGCAGAAGGCGGTAGCTGTGGAGACAGCAGCCTCGGATCCTGCCCCCCACCTGTATGCCCCCCACTGAGCCAGTGCCGCCAGCGGCCAGCAGTGCCCCCTGGTGGCAGCTGCTGTTCTGGCACTGAGAGCAGCCTCAGGCCCAGTGCCGGGGGAGGGGAGGGGGCCTCCCTGGGCTGTACTGTGGGCCAGAAGCTTCCCTGCAAAACCCCTGGCAGCCCCGCACAGCGCCCCCTGCTAGAGCCTTTGCAAAACCAGAAGCAGCGGCAGGCGCCTCTGAGTCACTGAAACTTTATTAGTCCTTTGACAGCTCGGGCTAAAAGAAGCAGCCAGAGGACAGCGGCAGACTTGGGGGACGTCAGCTCTTCTCCATCTTGGATATGAGGTCATCACAGATCCTGCTCAGCTCCTCGTTCTCGCGGGTCTGAGGAGGCGGGGGGTCTCGGGCCTGCCCCGCCCCCAGACCCCCAAGCCCCCAGTGCCCTGCCACGGCCTCCCCACCTTCTGTTCCACCACCTTCTCCAGGGACCCCACACGCATCTGCTCCTTGTGCAGGCTGGCCTGGGTGGCAAAGGCCTCGGCAAGGGCCTTGCTGCTCACGGCGGCGATCTCCTCATTGGCCCTGGAGGGAGGTGGCAGCTGAGCGGGGGCCATGCTGAGAGGGCCCCCCCCCCTCGTACCCACACTCACAGCCTGAGCTTCTCCTCGGCCTGGGCCTTCAGGGCCTGGTAGGACTGTGCCTCTTGCTCCAGCCGGGCATAGTTCTCCACACACTTCTTCAGAGTCTCTTCATTCTGCGAGGACCGACCCGTCAGCACGGACCAAGAGCCCTGAACTCAGGCAGCCCAGCCAGGGAGGGACGCGCCAGGTGGACCTGGCTGCTGGAGCTCGTGCTGAGTTCCAGGAGTGGACAGGGCAGGTTCCTCCTGGGCTGTGTGTGACACTGCCTAGAGCCACCGAACTGGGCTCATTTTGTAGGGTCCCCCAAGGTGCTGGGAGTAGCCCGAGCCCAGCCCGGAAGCAGGTTCTGAGTCCTGCAGCCCCAGCCCCCAGCCTGCTGGCCGTCCACGCCCCAGGCCTCACCGCCCGGTAGCCCTCGATGACCACTTTTTGCTTCTCAAAGCGTTTGAAGAGGTCAGAGAAGGACTGTTCCACGGAGCTCAGGTCAGCCACCAGCTGCCCCTTCTCCTGGAGCAGTTTCTGCACTTCCGCCTTGGGCGCTTCCTTCTGCTTCTGGGCATCCTCTGGGGACAGGAGGCGGGCGCCCGGGGTGAGGGCCCCCACTGCCCACGGGGGGCGGCAACCCGGGTCCCCTGTGGGAGCATCTGGGGTCCCCTGCTGCCCGCCTGTGACAAGGGGCTGCCCGTGGCCGTCACTCACGCATGGCCTGGTACACGGTGGCCTCGTGCTCATCCATGATTGTCCTGCAGAGACACACACGGCTGCTGGCCTGCCCCCTGCAGGCCCCCTACTCCTTTCTTTCTTTTTTTTTTTTTTTTTTCTTTTTGGGTCACACCTGGCAGCGCTCAGGGGGTTACTCCTGGCTCTGTGCTCAGGAATCACTCCTGGCAGTGCTCGGGGGACCATATGGGATGCCGAATCGAACCTGGGCCGGCATAGGCCGGCCGCCTGCAAGGCAAGCGCCCTACCCGCTGGGCTATCACTCTGGCCCCCTGCTCCTTTCAATCCCTCGGCACGCACCCCATCTCCGGGAGCTTCGCTCGCACCCTGCACCCCTGCACCCGCCCCCCCCCATCTCCAAGATTCGCTCGCACCCCCGCACCCCCTGCACGCACCCACACCCGAGAGCTTTGCTCGCACCCTGCACCCCCTGCACGCACCCCATCTCAGAGAGCTTCGCAGCTCCTGGCACCGGCTACTAAGCTCCTGCTTCTCCCTCTCGACGGCTGCCACCTGCCAGAACACACAAGGTGGGCGGGTGCCGGCCACTGGCAGCCCCGTGTCCCGGCCCAGCACCTCACCGCGGCATCCAGGTCCTTCTGGCTGTACTGCAGCTTACGTCCACGATGGGCCCACAGGGGCACGCACTGGGGCAACTCAGGCACCTGCGGGCACAGGCCTGTGGGTGGCCGCACCAGCGCCACGGGAAGGGGGTGCCGAGGCTGGCATTCATGGGGGTCTGACAGGTACCGGGGGAGCTCAGGCCAGCACTCACAGGCGTGACAGATCACGGGGGCGGGGGGAGGTCTGACAGGCACCTAGGAGGGACTAGGCTGGTACTTACGGGTGCATCTGATGCTCCCAGCAAGTCGAAGGCCTCCAGCTGGGCCTCAGCCGGGCTCTGGGCGATGGGTGCAAGCAGGGGCGTCTCCTGGGCTCTGAGGGCACAACGCGGCAGTTGTCAGTCAGGCACTTGCCAGGCAGCCCTGAGCCTGGAGTAACTGACCCACCCGCCACGTCCAGGAGTGACCAGGGGGCTACTGCCCTCCCAGGGATGACCGGCCCTCCGTGCTTTTACTTGGCAGGACCAGTAGGGAGCATCAAGGGGCATGTCTGCCTTTCCCGGCCTGTCTAAGGCGGCAGCCCCTCAGCTGAGCCAAGGTGCAGGAGTGCGTGCGTACACAGACTCCACCGCTGACCTGGCGCAGGGGCGGGGGCATGAGTCTCTGGGGGTAGGAGCACGTGCAGCGGCGCTCACTGACCTGGCGCCAGGGGCTGGGGCGCGGGTCTCTGGGGGCTGTCCTTCAGCAGGGGGTCAAACTTGAGGAACAGGGACTGCTTCCGCAGGGTCGATGCCTGGAACTGTGGTGGGGCATTAGGCGGCTTCCCTGCCTGGCCCCCCCTCCCTGGGACGCCCACCCGGGGAGGCGGACACTCACCGAGGATGCCCGAACTGTTCCAGGTAGTCCACCTCTGCGCACGTGCCTAGAACTGAGGGGGAGCCAGTCAGCCCCTGGCCTTCCTCCGCCTCCTCAGGCCACGGCTGTGCCCAAAGGTGCCCAGTATGGCCACACAGGCCAGGCTGCTCTGCTGACTCTAGCTGGCCAGTGAGGGTAAGGCGCAAGTGGTGCCCGCCTGCTGCAGGGAGAGGAGGGCCAGGCTCCCCCCACACCCACTATAGGCCAAGAGGCGGCGCCTGGCACCCATCTCCCCTCACCGGGTGTCTGTGACCTCGCTAAAGGTTTTTACAGGAAAATGGGGGTGGGGTGCTTGGGGAGGGAGGCAGAAACACTTGGCAGTCGTGACTGGACTGGGGTATTGGAGACCCCGCAGGCACGCGAGGGGACAGTAAGAGCAAAGGGCCCAGAGCAGGGAATGGCACGGGCCACAGGGAGTGTCAGGGGACAGAGGCGGGCGTGGCAGCGGATACGCAGTCAGGCCTGCCACTCACCCCCGGGTCCCACACTGCTCCTGCCCAGCACAGCTACAGCGCACTTACCCTCGGCCGGGTCTCGGAAGAGCTCTTCCTGTGGGTCCCAGACTGAGCCCTGCCTGTGGGGCGGGTGGCTCTGGGTCACTGCCCTGATGGCTGGGGTGAGAGGAGGCGTCTGGAGCCCCTGAGAGGGCACCCTGGGAGAAACGGGGCCATGTTAGCCTGGCAGCTTCAGCCTGGTGCTGGCCTGACGCAACCTTGGGGTGGGAGTCTCCTAACCTGGCTCTCAGCTCCCGAGGCCTGTTCTGGGGTGCCAAGTCAATGGCACTGTCCGCGATAGCTGCCAGCACCTGCCTGGAGACACATGTGAGCGGCTGCCCCCTCCAGAGTGCCCTGCCCGCCCCGTGCTGATGACCTCTGCCATGGCCCCCGCCCGCTTCTTTTCTGCCTGGAGGCTTTTGGAACCTTCGGAGGCCGGAGGGGACAGCACAGTGGGGAGGGCATTTTACACACAGCTGACTTGGGTTCCATCACCGGCATCCCATAGGGTCCCTGAGCATTGCCAGGAGTAATTCCTGAGTGCAGAGCCAGGAGTAACCCCTGAACATTGCTGGGTATGACCCAAAAAGCAAAACAAAAAACAAAAAAAGAGGCTTCTGGAACCTTCTGACATTTCACAGGGAAACTTCCACGCACACACGTTAAAGCAGCGGCCCCCCCCTGCACTCACTGGCTGGGAGGTGAGTTCTCAGGGGCCACAGGCGCATCTGGGGTGCTCTGAGGGGTGCCTGCGGGTGGGAGCCTGCTGCCCCCTGTGAACGGGTTGAAGTCGGGGTCATCGAGCTGGTCCAGGTTGTAGGCTCCCGGGGCGGGGGTGCGGGACTCGGGCTGCCTCCGGGGCTTTGGGGGCCTTTTCTGGCGGCTGCTGGCGTTTCTTCCCCAGTGTCCTCGGAGGCGCTGTTCTCTTGGGTGCCCGGCGTTGTCTGAGAGGTCCAGCTCTAACCTCACGGACCTGCTCCTCGGGGCCAGCTCCTGCTCACGCTGAGGTGCCCCAGAGTCCGTGGAGGGGTGGAAGGTGAGTCTGCCTTGGGCCTGGGGCTGCCGAGGATGGGTGTGCTCATGGGAGGGCTGGGGGTGCTGGTTCCATCCGGGGGGACAGAGGCAGGGCCGCAGGACCCAGCATCAGAGATGGTCTGGAAGGTCACCTGCGGGCCGGGGTGAGGTGGGGGGGGAAGAAGCCCCATTTGAGTGGGG
The DNA here is from genome assembly GCA_021461705.1 of Cryptotis parvus. Lineage (NCBI taxonomy): Eukaryota > Metazoa > Chordata > Mammalia > Eulipotyphla > Soricidae > Cryptotis > Cryptotis parvus. The sequence continues at coordinate 6,943 of JAJIBD010031496.1, forward strand.
GCTGCCCAGCCCTGTCCTGTCCCAGGACAGTGAAGCCCCCCCACCCCGCCAGCGGCTCCACTCACCTTCACAGCCGGGGCGGTGGTCCTGGGGGGTATATTTTCCTTCTGTGAGCCCCAGCGGTCAGATGGGCGGCCAGTAGCTCCCAAAGGGAGAAAACAGGAAGTCGCAGTTGCTGTTCTGCTGGGCGCTGACGTTCTCATCGGGGAAGAAGTGCTGGTCGGTCATCCTGGGGAGATTCGGGTCAGCACCAGGCAGGGAGGGCCCCGGCCGGCTGCCGGGTGAACTCGGGGATGGGCCTGGCCCGTGAGGCCGGGCCTGGCGAGCAACAGCGGCGGGACCCCAAGCCTGGCGGGGCGGGCAGCGGCAGAGGCCCCAGGCCACCGCCCCCACGTTTCCTTTTTTTTTTTTTTTTTTTTTGACCACACCAAGCGGTGCTCAGGGCTTAGTCTTGGCTCTGGGCTCGGAGCTTCCTCCTGGCAGTGCTCGGGGGCACGGTAACCGCCGTCCCCGCCCTGCTCTGCGGGGCCCCAGGAGTAGAGGCCCGCGTGGGCGCCGGGCGCGGGGCAGCAGCGGGCGGACCCCAGGCCTGGGGCCGCCCGGGCCCCCAAGGCGCACTGAGGCTAAGGGGGCTCCGGGCTCCGGGCCCGGGGCTGGGACACCCACTTGGGGCTTTCGGGATCACGGTATCTCGAGCCCACAAGCTGCATTCTTACCTGCCGGGGTGGCGGAACCGACTGCACAGCGCCGAGCAGTCCGCAGCCTGCCGCCCGATTCAAATACCGCGGCGCGGCCAATCAGCGAAGGCGGCGGGAGGGCTCCAGGGAAGCGGCGGCCAATGGGAAGCCGTGGAAGCAGGCCGCGCTCTGACGCTACACCTGGGCTCCGCGGTAAAGAGGCCCAGATGCAACATCGCGGGGCCGGAGGTCGGGGAGTGGCCGCACCTGGTGCCCGCAGCCTCGCCAGTGCGGGGCCGCATTGCCCGGAGAACTGTCAGGTGAGCAAGAGGCAGGCGCGGCATCCCCATGTGGCCTTGGGAAGGACAGCTGGGCAGACGCAGCCCAGAAAAACGGGGGGTCACTGCCACTCTGTGTATCTATGGGAACCGCTCAGGGCGCACTAACATTCAGAACAGCCCGAGGCATATCAGAATACCTGCCTGTGCAACTCGAGGTTGCGTTTTTCCTTGAGTTTTACTTTTCTTTGGATTTAAGTTTGCCGGGCCATTGTTGCAGGTGGACCCCACAGGTGACTTATGTGAGCCGGGAAGGGGAGAGAGATGGTCGCCTTCTCCCCAGCCGCCTCTGCCAGCCGGGACCCGCTGGGCAGGCTAAGGACTGATAAAGTCTGGGATGAGCCCCTGCATGGCCTGAGCCCCAGCAGTCCCACGAGGTGGCCGTCAAGCCACACCTGATGCCCACTTGATCTCTAGGCATGGGAACTGATCCCCACCACCTGAGGTTTCTCGGGGAGCCATGGACTCAGGCTGGAGCGAGGAATTGCTCTTTGCAGGAAAGGAAAGTCAGTCCTAGGCCTTACCCAGGTCTGCCTCAGGTCTGCCTTCTTGTCTTTCTCGCCAGAAAAATAATTTTCAGGAGTGAAGTTTTACAGACTTTATTAAGGAGGTTTTAGAAGAGGGGGAGGGGAGAGAAGCTAAGAGAGAAAGTAAGCAGCGTTCAAGGGAGAACGTGGGCTATTGCAAAGGCGTGAAGCGAGTAAAAGAGAGAGTACACATCTCAAGAGGGGAGATCTGGGTAACACGTGCTCAGGCACCACATGTGCTCGGCCACATGGGCTTAGGCAGCATGTGTGTCCATGCAGCATGTGTGCACAGGCAACATGTATGCCCAGGCAGCATATGCGGGCTGTCCTTTGGTCAGGAAGGCTTTTATAGATTTCTCCCCAAGTTACTCCCATATGGGCCTTCAACCTCAGTTACTAGGGCCCGATGCCAAGGGTAGTAGACTTTGGGAGTAGTCTTCTTTGACTGGAATGCTTGAGTCTTCTTTGAGCTGGGTTTTTGGGGGGAAGGCTGATTCATTTCCCTCAGGAGATTTAATCAGCTAAAGCCATTCACAGACATGGGGCAGAGCTGCCACTGGCTCTCCCTGTGTCCAGCCGCTCATGAGGCGCCCGGGAGGGATGACAGGTTCTAGCCCTGGCCTGCCACCCCAACAGAGCCTCACAACAAGCCAGATGACCCCCCACTCCATGAGGGCCTCCATTTTCCACACCCGGACTTCCCCCTCGTCAGAACTCCACCCAGCAGACCAAGCCTGTCACAGCCTGGCTCGCGCAGTTCATCAATAAATGCTAGATTTTGAGATGACTACCAGAGTATGCTACCCGCACGACAGAGCCTGGCAAGCTACCCGTATCGTATTTGATATGCCAAATACCAGTAACAATTATAGACCTCATTCCCATGACCTGATGGAATGGTTTGAGGCTCTTTATATTCCTGGAGTAAGCAGGTGCCCTTGGGCTCTGCATGAGACAGGTCATATGGAGATGTTACTGGTGCCAGCTCGAGCAAATCGATGATGAACGGGAAGACAGTGATACAGTGAAAGCCATTCACACATTCCCTCTGGCCTTCCCTTCCCCCAGGGTCTATTTTTTTTTTTTTTGCTTTTTTTTTGGGTCACACCCAGCAATGCTCAGGGGTTTCTCCTGGCTCTGCACTCAGGAATAACTCCTGGCAGTGCTCAGGGGACCATATGGGATGCCGGGGGATCGAACTCGGGCCGGCATGGGCCGGCCGCGTGCAAGGCAAACGCCCTACTCGCTGGGCTATCTCTCCGGCCCCCAGGGTCTATTTTTTGATTGTGGTCTTATGAAGTCTGGTTCCAAAAACAGACCTGTGACAACAGGTGTGACTCTGGATCGCTGAAGGACCAGTTTTATTTCTTCTTCAGGAATTTTTATTGCCTTGTGGCGCGCCCCCTCCCCCCCCTTCCTACAATACCATGACGCTAATAGTGGCTATATAACCCAGATCTCGCCCTTACTGGGGTCTCTCTCGGCTTCTCTACTAAAGCGTGACCCCTCCTAGCTTGGCTTAATAAACCTCCCTTATATTTTGCATTACTGGCTGGATTCTCTGTGATTCCTAAGGACTTGCACTCGGGACCCTAACAGATTACAGCCGGGACTCCGGCTCCCTGGACCCGGGACTCCATTTCCCAGAGCGCCCTGCTGGACTCTGTCTCCCAGGGTTCCCCGCGGGATGCCATCGCCCAGGGTGCCCTGCGCAGCTCCGTCTCCCGGGCTGCGGGACTTTATTTCCCAGGGTGCACCGCGGGGCCGGTTCCCAGGGCCGCTGGACTCCATTTCCTAGGGTGCCCCGCGGGACCGCTCTCAGGATGCCCGGCGGGCCCTGTCTCCCAGGGCGCCCCGCGCGGCAGCCGCCAGCAGCCCAGCGGATCCGCGGCTTGTTCCCGGCCCGAGGCTGCCCCCGCGCTCCGCGCTCCGCGCTCGCACGTATCCCGGCGGCGGCATGAGCGCGATGGACAGCCCCGAGGTCACCTTCACGCTGGCTTATCTGGTGTTCGCCGTGTGCTTCGTGTTCACGCCCACCGAGTTCCACTCTGCCGGGCTCACGGTGCAGAACCTGCTGTCGGGCTGGCTGGGCAGCGAGGACGCGGCCTTCGTGCCCCACCACCTGCGCCGAACGGCCGCCACGCTGCTGTGCCACGCGCTGCTGCCGCTCGGTGAGGGCGCGGCCAAGCGTCCCCGCCGGCGCTGCGCGGGGCTGCAGCACCCGGGCTCGGGCGGGGGCGGGGCTGCGCTGTCCCGGCCACCTCGGCTGCAGCCTGGGCAGGGGAGGGGCAGCGGGAGCGGTGGCCAGAAGCGTCCTGGGCCCCCTCCAACGTGTCGTGGAAAGGCTCCTGCGCAGACGGGACTCGGCCGCTGCTGTTTCCTCCCGCCCCGGGGATCCGCCAGCAGCAACCTGGAACCTAGGTGGGGGCCGGGAACGATCGGGAGCCCTGACAGTCACCTCTGTGGCTCTTGGAGGGCCCAGGGTCGGCTAGCAGGGCTCGAGCGCGCGCTACCTTGCAGGCTACTACGTGGGCATGTGCTTCGCCGCCACGGACAAACATCTCTACTGGCCCAGCCGGCCCCAGATGCCTGGAGTCTCTTCCTCCTGTTTGCGGTGGCCCTCCCCACGGTGACCTGGGCCCTGGTCTTCTACTGGTCGCGGCAGCGATGGGCGCATCACCCGCTAGCCCGCACGCTGGCCTTGTACGCTCTTCCGCAGTCGGACTGGCGGGCGGTGGCCTCCTCCATCAACACCGAGTTCAGGCGCATCGACAAGTTCGCCACGGGAGCCCCGGGGCGCGTGTGATCGTAACAGACACGTGGGTGATGAAGGTGACCACCTACCGTGTGCATGTGGCCCAGCAGCAGGACGTGCAGCTTACCGTGACCCAGTCACAGCAGCATGACCTTTCGCCTGACTCCAACCTGCCCGTGCAGCTCCTGACCATCCGTGTGGCCGCCACCCACCCCTCGGTGCAGGCCTTCGACATTCGGTAGGTGTGTGCCGGTGGCCTGGGCTCTACCGGGCATGGCCACTCTTCTCCTACACGGGGTATGTGCTGGGGACGAGTGGGCATGGGACAGGACAGAAGGTGGCCCCCGCTCCCAGTCTTTGTGTGTTTATGTGCTTATTGGGTCACACTGGCGATGCTCAGGGGTGTACACCTGGCTCTGCACTCAGGATTTACTCCTGCTGGTAGTGGGGAACCATATATAGGGTGCCGGGATCGAACCTGGGTCAGCTGCGTGCAAGGCAAATGCCCTCCGTGCTGTGCTATTGCTCTGGCCCCCAGCATCGGGTCTGTCTCCTGGAGGCTGTGCAGCCCGTCACGCAGTCGAGCACTGGGGTGGGGGGGGGGGCCTGGTTCCCTGCCAGGTGGAGAGATTTGGGCAGAGGCCTGGTTGGCGGGCACGCCCAACAACAGCCCCATGGTGCAGGCTGAACTTCGGCAGAGTACGGCGAGCTGTGTGAGAAGCTCCGGGCGCCCATCCGCAGTGCTGCCAACGTGGTCATCCGCCAGAGCCTGGGAGACCTCTTCCTGGAGACCTTCGCCTCCCTGGTGGAGGTCAATCCGGCCTACATGGTGCCCAGCAGCCAGGTGGGGGGGTCTTACCATCAGGTGGGGTGGGGCTGGGCAGCTCCCTGGACACTCCCTGAGAGCGGCTTCCCACAGGAGCTGGAGGCCTGCATCGGCTGCATGCAGGCACGTGCTGCTGTCAAGCTGGTGAAGACCTGTGAGGAGGCGGCTGAGGGCGAGTGCCAGCAGTGTTACTGCCGTCCCATGTGGTGCCTCACCTGCATGGGCAAGTGGTTCGCCAGTCGCCAGGACCCCCCAACGCCCGGACACTTGGCTGGCCTCCCGGGTACCCTGCCCCACCTGCCGGGCGCTTCTGCATCCTGGATGTGTGTGCAGTGCGCTGAGCCCGCTGGCCGGTCTCCCCCATCCTCTCCAGCGACACCTGCCTTATGTCTGAGTATGGCCTGCCCTGGGCTTGACCTGAGTGTGTGCTTGGTGGCTGTCGGTACACGCCCCACCCCCTGCGGCTTTTAGAGGACACTGGGAGCCGCCGTAGTCCAGGGACCTGCACAGGCCCACCCCGGCGGGTCTGATGGTATGGCTGTTTGTGGGGGGCCCTTCACAAGAAGCCCCCTAAACTGGCTACTTTTCAGGATGGCTGGACCTGATGGTTCATCAAACCTCATAGCTGCACCAGACCCCGCATAAAGGCAGTTGGGGGCGGGTCGCACACAGAGCCTGTCACCAAAAGGATTTGGAGTTGCTAGCTGTGCTCCCAGGGCACCCTGCAGTGGAGAGCCCAGCCTTGGGGGTCTTTGGGCTAAGGATTGGGATCATTTTCACCGGGAAAGTTTGCTCCTTTATCTCTGGAGGCAAATGTATTGTTGCCGAGCCGGGACGTATTAAAGCCTTAGTCTGAATTTAACGCGTTTCTCCCAAGTGGATGCCTTTTTTTTTTATCGACGTTGCATTAGGCTTACAGCAGAGCCGCCTAAAATGCCAGTAGGTTGCTCCCCTGACGTCCTGAAGACCCTCCCCTCTCGCTGCCCCCAACCCCGCGGAGCCGGGGACGGAGGGTTGTGGGTACACGGCGAGGGGGCTGGGGTGAGGGTGGTGGGCCAGGGTCTAGGATTCTTTGGAATTCAGCCACGTGGCTCGGTTGCTGTTATGTGTTGAGTCTCCCCAGGGCGATGGGCCAGGAGCGGGGGCGGGGGCTCCCATTAGGTGTTGAAAGATGCGAGATCTTCCCGTCCGTGCAGTTCCCGCGCCGGCCTTCCGGGTTCTCGGTTCCCGCCAGCACGGGGGACCAGGGCCAATAAGGAGGATGCTTCTTCCACGGAGCCAATCGGAGGCCACGTATCCAGGCTGACCAATCGGGGGCGCGTTTTGTCCGGCCGGGGTCCAATCGGAGCTGCGCAGCCTGCCCTGCGCCGCGGTTGTGCGCGTCCGAATCTCCCGCCATCACCCTCCCCGCCCGCGAAGGCGCGGCCAATCGGCGCCCTCTGGGCCCGGCCGGGCGCGTCCACGTGCGGGGGTCTCACACCCTGGTGCCCGCGCCGGTCCGTCCGAGGCCGTTCCTGCCCCCACCGATGCCCTCGGGTCGCGGCCCTCTCCTCCACCGCGCCGGATGCCTGAGGTCCGGTCGGTCCGAGGGGGGCCCTGGGCAAGTCTGCGACCCGGCGGGCTCCCCCGCGGCGGCGCGATGGTCTCGCCCGGCCGGGCTTGGGGCGGGGCCTGCGCCACATAAAGGCAGTTGGGGGCGGGGCGCATGCAGAGCCTGTCAGCGCCGCCGCATCTATCTCTGTGTGGACCTCGTCTGCCGCCGACCCCCGCCCGCATCCCGAATCCCGGCCCTTGGCCCGACCCCGGCCCGCGCCAGGAACACCCCGCCTGCCCCGCGCCTTCATGGCCTGCCGACCGCGGAGCCCGCCCCGCCACGGGGGTCGCTGCGCCAGGTGAGCCCCCCGGGGTCCCGGAAGGGCGGATGCGGGACGGCTGGGGGCGGGGGTCGCGCGGGTGCGGGTCGCGCCTTCACTCCCGCGTCTCTTGCAGCCCGCCGGCCCACGCGAGGTGGAGCCTTGGCCGCAAGCGCAGAGCCGACGGCCGCCACAGGACGCCCGAGGACGACTGCAGGCCCGACAGGTGGGCGCGGGGAGACCTCCCCGGGCGCTCCCCTGTCGGCGCACTCACTCAGGGCCGCGGGCGACCCCAGCCCTGCAGCCGGTGCCCTGCGTGCCCGTGCCCGCCGCCGGTGCTCCAGGCGCGCCGCCCAGGACGTCGGGCGGGGCGCCGGGTCCTGCTCCGAGCCCGGGAGTGTCGGGCTGATAGGGAACCGCTGGACGCGCACAGCGCCTGGGGCTGGAGCCTGCACGCTGCCCTGGCCTGGCGCAGGAGCCCCAGGAAGACAGCAGGCCTTGGCCTAGGAGCGGGCCACGTGCCGTGATAAGGTTTCCTGGACGTTCCTGCCTGGTTGAGCAGGTCTCTGTGGGTGGCGCTGAGCAGCTTGTGCCAGGCGAGGCCAAGGCCAGGGGGTGCATGGTCGCTCTGGAGGTGCTCCTGGGCCCTCGGGGTCAGGGAGGAGCTGTCAGCGCCTTGGGACTCTGCACTGGCCGCTGCTGTCAGGCCTGGTCTGTCTGCTCCCCACAGGGCAGGAGAAGGGGCTGAGCATCTGTCCTGGACGCAGCCTGGGGAAGAACTCTCCTAGCAGAGAGGGCGCTTTGGGGACAGTCAGAGCCCCCACCCCCCCCCCCCACACACACACACCCCTCTCCCCATTTGGGTCTCTTAGGGCTGGACTTGAGGTGCTTGGGCTGCTGAACCCCGCAGTGGGGGCACAGAGCTTGGTGAGCGTTGGGGCCTGGGAGGCAGTTTCAAAGGCCCTGTGGGTGACCAAGAGAGAGGTGCGGGCCTGGGTCTGAGATGGGGGTGGGGGCTAGGGCTTCTCTCCGTTGATTTTTTTTTTTTTTTTTTTTTGGTTTTTTGGGTCATACCCAGCAATGCTCAGGGGTTGCTCCTGGCAGTGCTCAGGGATATGGGATGCCGGGGATTGAACCCAGGTTGGCTGCGTGCAAGGCAAATGCCCTCCCCTGCTGAACTATTGCTCCGGCTCCTTTGTTGATGTTTTTGAGGGGCCCGGACTTTGAGCTCTGGATGGAGTGAGGCTCACGGGGGTGGTTGGGCCGGCTGGGAGAGCCCGTGTAGGTAAGCGTGTGTGTTTGAGCACAGCTTCTGTTGCAGTCGGGAATAGTGCTGGGGTCCCTCTGTGCGGTGTGGCAATGTTGGGGCTTTGTAGAGGTCCTGGACAGGCATTCAGGTCAGGGCAAGAAGCCAGAAGTGCTGGTCACGGCTCAGACGTGCCGTTTCGTCTCTCACAGCTTTACCACCCCTGAAGGCCCTAAGCCGCGATCTCGGTGTGCGGACTGGGCCAGTGCAGTGGAAGAGGACGAGATGACAGCCAGAGTTAACAAGGAGATTGCCAGGTACTGCACCAGGCCGTGTGGGTTCTGCCCGGCCAGGACAGCGGGGAAGGGGCTTGCCTTGTACCAGTCCCACTTGGTTCAATCTCTGGCACCCTATAGAGTTCCCTGGACCCCACCAGGAGCGATCCTTGAAACAGCCTGGAATAAACCCTGAGAGCCGGGGGACCCAAGTGTGGTCCCCAAAGCAAAGCCCAAAAGGACCTGTGGGTTCCTGGGCAGGCTGTGGGCGGTCAGCAAAGGGCCGCTGCAGCTGCTCACCGGTATCATGCCTCGGGTTTTGGTTTTGGCTTTGGGTCACACCTGGTGATGCTCAGAGGTTACTTTTGGCTTTACTGTATGCAGGGAATTACTCCTGGTGGTGCTTGGGGAATCTTATGGGATGCCAGGGATCGAACCCAGGTTGGCCGTGCAAGGCAGGCACCCTGCCCTCCCTCACTGTGCTGTTGCTCTGGCCCTAAAGGAGGTTCTGCAGCTGAGCTGGGACCTGGTAGTGCATGTCTGCGCTCTTGGGCCCGCTCAGTCCCCGTCACTGACTCTTGCTCAAGCTACTGCGTTGGGTGTTTCTGCCCGACATACAGTGTCCAGCTTAGTTGGGGCTTTGGGTTTTTTTTCTTTGTTTTTGATTTGGGTCCACACCTGAGGGTGCTCAGGTCTGACTCTGCATCCGGGTATCACTCCTGATGGGGCTCCAGGGCCCCTATGGGGTGCTTGGAGATTGGACACACGCAGAACAGGTGCCTCCTGAGTTATCATGCCCCCACCCCAGGCTGGGGCTCTACAGTGATGCGGCTCTTGGCTCGTGTGGGGCAGGGCTTGGCCCTGCAGTCCTCACAGCTGCTGGCCTACTGGGGACAGGGCCCCGTGGGTGCAGGGGAGGGGGCCTCTAGACCTGTCCACACAGTCCTGGAGAACCTTGGCTGGGCCTGGGCTCTGCTCTGCAGGGCACTTCTGAGTGCCTGGTGCCCAGCCTGCTCTTACCCACATGCTGGTTGGGGCCGCTGTGGAGCCTTTTCCAGTGTGGCAGCAGTTTTCAGTGGGGCCTCAGGGTGGCACTGACGATTCTGCACCTGAGGCATGGCCCAGCCTGAGGAGCTAGCCAGGGTGGGGGCAAGGGAGGGGCATCGGGGTGATTCCCTGCCAGCTTGGGCTGGGTGTTGGCTGCAAGAGGAAGTAACTGCCTAGACCCTGGTGGCGTTGGGCAGTGCCAGATGCCCACAGCTGGGGCCACCCCCTGAGATGCCCGGGGCTTAATCCAGCTCTGTATTCAGGAATCACGCCTGGCAGTGCTTGGTGGGCAACCATAGGGGATGTCAGAGAAGGAACCTGGTCAGCAGGGCGAGTGCCCTCCCTGCTGCATGCTGCTGTGGCCCAGGGGTGCTCGCTCCTCGGCTGCCTGCATGGAGACTCAGGAAGTCCTTGCCTGTGGGCCACCTGTGGGGTCTGCAGCCTCCAGAGAGCGTCTGCCCGGGGCTGCATGCCATGGGGTGCCAGGTGGGCTTCTGTCTGCTTGCCGGGTCCCTTGGACCTTGTCCGCAGCCACAGGCCCTGCCCTGTCCAGCTTTGTTGGCTCTTAGGCCTTTTCCCAACCACCCTTTCTTTCACCCCTAGATACAAGAGGAAACTGCTCATCAATGACGTGGGGAGAGAGAGGAAGTCTTCTTCGGGCAGGTGAGGGCCATGAGCGAGTCTGGTCAGTCCAGTGGACGTGTGTCTGACCGAGGCATCCTTTGTGCTTGCCATTGTGGGGGTCACGGTAGGCGGGTACCTGCCTCCTTTGTTGCCACAGAATTTTGGCTGGTTCCATGATGCGTTTCCTCCTGCAGTTCTGATTCAAAGGAGTCCGCATCCATGGTGGCCGATGTGGAGACAGACGAGGCGTCTTGATGAGAAGGCAGAAGCAGATCAACTACGGCAAGAACACCATAGCTTACGACCGCTACATCAAGGAGGTACCCAGGTGCGCTGGCGCAGGCGAGGGCTGGCTGCCCTCCTTGCTGCTTCTTCTCTCGTGGCCGTGGTGGCATCTGCCTGTCGTCTGAGCTGCAGCCTGGTTCTCTGGGTGGCCTCCCCCATGGCTGCGGCTGTCTCTTCACCTCGCACCTTCCCGCCCCAGGCACCTCCGGCAGCCTGGCATCCATCCCAAGACGCCCAACAAATTCAAGAAGTACAGCCGGCTCGTGGGACCAGCAGATCAAACTCTGGAAGGTGGCGCTGCACTTCTGGGACCCGCCAGCGGAGGAAGGCTGTGAAGTGCAGGACATGTGCGTGGCGGGATGGTCTGCAGGCAGTGAGGGAGGCCCCTGGGAAGGGGGTGCTGCCCTTGTCCTCACGCCCCAGGACTCCGCTCCTGGCGTTTCCTGGCTTGTGCTGTAGCACTGGCCTTAGACCCGTCTGGTTCCTTTTTACAGACACCCAGTGGACCTGGGCGGGATGGAGACGGAGTTGGCCGGCAGCAGCTCCAGCTCCCAGGAGAACTTTGTAAGTGCCTTTCCGTGCAGCGGGGCCCAGGGACTGCACATGCCTGTCTGCGGGGGCCCAGGGTATCAGGGGGACGCAGTGAGTGGTTCAGCTCCCGCCTCTCCCCGTGTGTGTCCTACGTTGCGACTCGGGTTGTCACCGTTGTGGGTCCCGCATGCATCCGAGCCCTCATGTGACAGGCCCCTGTCTCCTAGGACATGGACTCTGGCACACCCACCAAAGTGCGGCACGTGGACAGCCAGGTGGGGATGAGTTTGATCTCGAGGCCTGTTTGACTGAGCCGGTGAGGGACCTTTCGCCATGAGCTAACAGCGACCCCCCCAGACCACAGAGCTCAGGCACCATCTTGTTCCAGCGAGTTTGTTCCTGCCATTTTCTTAAGAAGCTTTGATTTTATGGAAGTGGAGTGTATTTGCATGTTTTCAGTTGTAAATGGAACTTTTTTCAGGGGAACCCCCCAAGTGCCGGGCCCCTCCTCTGCGACCAGGACTGCTGTGGCCACCCCTGACAGTGGGCCGGGTCAGCAGTGTGCTCCCAGGGTCAAGCAGGCTCAGCTGGCCTCGCTGGGGCCGGGGAGAGAGGTGTATGTTAAGAATTGTACTTGCAACATCTTGTTGGAATTCCAGTGGGGCCTTTTGTTAACCATCAGCCAGTCTTTCCTGTACGAGTCATGGATTTTATCCAAGTTTTCAGTCTAAATTTGGTCTTGTAAATAGCATTGGGGCTGCTCCCACAGTGCTCCAGGAGTGAAGATGCAAGGTGGGTTTAGGAGCCATTTTCAGTTAATTTACCATGTAAAGTCGCTGTAAATGATAATGTGTACAGAGTTTTCTGTTCAGATGCACACTTGTAAACTTGAGACTTGTTTCTATTGCTTTTGTATGGAATTACATTGCAACAATAAAGACAAAAGAACCTCCTTAAGGCCCATCTTTACCCACCCAGCCCAGAGGGTCTGTTTCCTGGAAAGGTCTCAGAAACCTTTCGGACAGTCTGGGAGCACAGATGCGGGCCACACCCAGAGGTGCACATGGTGGGTGTCCTGGGACCTCAGGCCCGTCATTGTCCCGCTGTGCTCACAGCTACCTAGTCATTGCCCATGCTTGGACGTTGGAAGGCTCTTAGCCACCAAGGACGTGACCCTCCACACTATTTACCTGGGGAGTGTTGGGCCACACCAGGCAGTGCTCAGGGGCTATTCCTGGCACTGGCTCAGTGACCCTGGTGGCCGTATTCAAGCCAGTGTTAACCACCTGGTTTGGTGTCCTGGTCTGGTGAGTTCTGTGGGAGTCACAGACGGCCGGGCTGGGTTTACGTTGCCCATCTCCAGAGCCAAGCGCTGTCAGAAGGGAGGGCTGTGGGGGGAACTAGCCCCTGTGTGCCGGTTCAGTTGGTGGCCACCTGCCACTTTCAGGGGGCACACCCAGCGGTGCTTAGGAGCTACTCGGACGTGCCTGGAGCACGTGTGAGGTTGAGTCCCGGCCTCCTGCATGCAAAGCCTGCACCCGCCCTCAGCCATGTGAAAGCTTCTGGCACCTGGGGCAGCACCAGCGTTCCCAGCACCTGGCCTGGGCAGTCATTGGGCATCAGTGCCCTCCCGTCTGCCCTGTGCCCAGGTATAGCGTGCAGACACACCCTTCTCATCACCCATGCAAAGTTCAGGGCTCCAGACTCTTAAAAGTGGCGGTCTGGGCCAAGCAAGGTTCCGGGGGCTCCTGGGGTAAGTACCACAGCCCCCGACCCCCCAGCACATCGGCCAAGCACACCTGCCACTTGCACCTGCGCATGCCCAGGGCTAGAGCCTGGCAGTCAGGCAGCAACTCCAGCCGGGTGGCGGGTAAAGCGGGCAAAGTGCAGGCCTCGGACTCTAGGCGCCCGGGGTGCACCTGCTTCCCACCCCTCTCCGCGCCACGGCCTTAGCGTCCCATCCGCGCACGTCACGTCAGAGGACAGACCGCGCGGGGGCGGGGTCGACGACTCCCGCCCACCTCGTAGCCCCTGCCCACAGGGCGCAGGCGCAGCAAGCCCCGGGTGCCGGGAGGCCCCGTCCTGGCACGGACCCGCCCACCAGAGGCCCCGCCCCGACGCCGACTCCACCCTCCAGAGGCTCCGCTCCGCCGTGGCGCGGAGAGGGGCGCGCGGCGGCCGACTAGGGCAGCCAATGAACGCGGCCGGAGGGGGCGGGGCGTGGGCCACGGTTTTGTTCCGCCGGCGCCGAGGCGCTTCGTCCCAGCGGGAGGAGCGCGCCCTTCGCGGCCGGGGCGTCTGCTCCGCCCGCCGGGCCGTGGCCGCCGCCTCCTGCTCGGCGGCGCTCTGGTACCGGGCCCGGCGTCGGCCCGCGAGGCACTGGCCAGGTGCGCGCGCCCGCGTCCGTCCGTGCGTTCGCGCGTGAACTGGGGCCGGACGGTTCCCATTCGCGGTAGCCGGGCCCGATGCTTTTCCCACCCGCGTCGGCCCGAGTCTTTACTCCGGGCACCCCCAGAACGCGGAGGGTGGGACGTCCCGAGGGCGGGGACGCGGGTCCGCCGGCCCGGAGAGCGCAGCCGGGTCCGCCGTGCGCCCGCGCCTTGGAGGGTGCAGCCGGGGTCCCGCCGTGCGCCCGCGCCTTGGAGGGTGCAGCCGGGGTCCCGCCGTGCGCCCGCGCCTTGGAGGGTGCAGCCGGGGTCCCGCCGTGCGCCCGCGCCTTGGGTGCAGCCGCGGTACCCGCCGCCGCGCGCTAGCGGGAAGTTGGACGAGCGGAGCCGCGGGAGCGCGAAGGTGAGCGGGCGCGGACCTGCCCGGGTGTCCTTTTCCTGAAACCTCCGGGTCTGCGTCTTCGCTCTGAGCGTCCAGAACCTCGACGGTGTGCAGCGCGCTTGAGAGTCCGGAACTTTCTATGGACTTGGCCCCGGCAGCCCAGCCCAGGTGGGTCCTGGGCTGCCGCCAGCCTGGTCGCTGCCCCGGTCGGGTGGCGCGGGGCCACTGCGCCTGCGAATCCCCTGTCTAAACTGGCTTTTCTCCCACTTGGGGAATGGTAATGCTGCCTCCCGCCGCCCGGTCCTCCAGCCGGCATGGCTGTGGGACCCCCTCATTTTGCTCAGCTGCCGTGTTTGCTAGACTCGCACAGGAGGCCAGACCTCCCAGTTGCAAGGGTTCAGGTCAGGTTGGAATGACAGAAAAGAAGTGTCTGCCTGCAGCAACAAGGGAAGAGAACTCGCACCCACCCCCAGCTGTCCTGGCTAGCCAGAGGTTCCCCCCACCCCCCAGCTGTCCTGGCTAGCCAGAGGTTCCCCCACCCCCAGCTGTCCTGGCTAGCTAGGAGGTGCCCTGCACCCTCAGCTGTCCCGACTAGCCAGAGGTGCCCCATGCCCCACAGCTGTCCCGGCTACCCAGAGGTGCCCCGCGCCCCACAGCTGTCCCGCTACCCAGAGGTGCCCCGTGCCCCACAGCTGTCCTGGCTACCCAGAGGTGCCCCGCGCCCCACAGCTGTCCTGGCTACCCAGAGGTGCCCCCCCCACAGCTGTCCCCAGCGTTGCTGGCACTTCTCATGGCTGTACCACAAACACCTGAGGACACTTGGAAGTGGGCTTGATGTGGTTCCTCACCCCCTGCTGCTCTGGTGTCTGGAAAGGGGTGGTTATATGCCCTGTCCTCCGGCCACGGCCCTGAGTGCCCAGGTGGCAGCTGTGCAGGAGCTGACACCCCCACATGTTCCTGAGGAAACCACCTGCAGGAGACGCCCAGCCCAGGGCAGCTCAGGCATACAGCCTGGGAACTGTCCCGTGGAGCTGCCAGGGAAGAACGCACGACGTCACCCTGTAAGGTGCCAGGTCACCCCTGTGCTTCCTGGGCTTGGTCTGGGCACCTGCACTCTGCCCCTCAGGCACATGTCTGCTCTGCCCTTGTGAGCTCATAGCCATGTGCCCAAGTCCTGGCTTTACATCAGATGCAGGCTGCGGGCCCTCGCTGAGTTGTGCAGACACTCCATGCACTGGTGCTTTGAGCCTCGTGGGACTCACGGGCACTCAGGACAGCGCTGAGCTAGGGTGTAGGCTCCTGGCACGTTCAGTGGCCCTGCTCTGGCCCCAGGGTGGCTGGACGTAGCATCCTGCTGTGCTGCGTGCAGGGCTTAGGCCTTGATGCCTGTTGCAGGGGGTCGGCGGTGGCCCCGGGAAGCCAGAGCATGAGCGCTCCTGGCACATTTCCCCAGGTCAGGCTGCCGCCGTCCTGCCACTGCGCGCTGCCCCCTGCTCTGTGGCTTCAGCCCAGGACCAGCTGCTGCCTGCCCTCATCCCCTACCCACATCCCAGATAGCCTGGACGCTATGTCTCGCCCCGCTCTGGCTGCTCAGCCATGTCCTGGGGGTCAGGGCTGAGAGCTGGGAGGAGGCGGGTGAGGGCCAGGCTGGCAGAGCCACCCCCAGGGTCGCCCTTCACAACTTCCTTTGGAAGCCTGGAGGGTGTGTCCCCGGGTCCCTGTCCTCCGCGCCCCCCACTGCTCCTTCCTCTGCCCTGATGCCAGCCTCGTTGGCCTGCCTGGCCTCGGGCGTCCCTTGGCTGCTGAGCCCCTACTGCTCTGCAGACTCGGGACTGGCCTTTCCTGTGGCAGAGACGCTTGCCCACTCCTACTCTTAAGCTGTGAGGGGCCTCTGAGCTTATGGGCTCCTGGTTCTGGTGCCCTGGGGTGCTTTGGCCCCAGCGCATGGGTGGGACCAGGTGGGGCTGCAGATGTGTGGGGGCAGAGCGGGGGGCAGGTGTGTGCAGCAGGTGCTCCTGCTGTCCACCTCCTGCCCTGCCCAGGTCCCCTCAGGAGGGAAGAGGCTATTTCTTTTTCTTTCTTTCTTTCTTTTTCTTTTTTTGGGTCACACCCAGCAATACTCAGGGTTTCTCCTGACTCTGCACTCAGGAATTACTCCTGGCGGTGCTTAGGGGACCATATGGGATGCTGGGGATTGAACCCAGGCCAGCACAGGCTGGCCACGTGTAAGGCAAACGCCCTACCCGCTGGGCTACTCCAGCCCCAAGGAAGAGGCTATTTCTGTCAAGCCTGCAGGTCCCCGAGAGCCCCCAGGTTTGGGTGGAGCCAGACCCCACCTTCCCCCAGTGCCTGGAGGCTTCAGTTGAGGCGGGGGAGGGCGGGTAACTGCTGTGGCCACCCAGACTCCTGGGAGGGTCCCTGGCCCCCGCCACTGCTGACCCTGTCTGGCCACCCGTGGCCTCACTTGCTCTTCGTGTTGCCTTTAGGTGCCGTGTGGGTGCGGAGAAAGCCCATTTCTCCACGCCGGGAGCCGCGTGGCCATGTCCAGTGTGGCTGCACTGTGGGGCCCCCTGCAGTGTGTGGGCCTCCTGAGAGCCCATGTCCTGGAGCCCTCAAGCCAGCTGGCGTGCCCGGGGCGTGCGGGCCCTGACCATGGTCACGCTCATTACTGAGAAGCTGCAGAAGCAGAGTCTGGACGACCTGGCCCGGAGTGGCCGTGACACCAACCGGTGAGCTGCTGCCGGCCTCGGGGGTGTCCCTGCGGGCGCCACGCCTGACAGTGCCTCAGTGCAGGCCATCCGGGGCGTGGACGTCACTGTCTCAGCCCCATCCCCAGTTGCTCTCGCTTGGTGGAGCCCCTTGCTGTCTGCTGGGCCGAGGGTGCCGGGGCTGAGCACCCACCAGTGTGGGGTCCCCATTGTGGAGAGTTGGGCTGGTTGCTGTGTGGGTGATGTGCCCCGCGGCCCTGGGACACCGCATGTGCCCGGGGAGGGCCAGTCCACAGCTGACCATCAGGGGCTGCCCTTTGCACAGTCCCCACACACACAGTGACCTGTGCCTTGTGTGGAGGTTCAGAGTTCGAGGGCCATGGAACACCCCAGCCGCCGGCGACCAGCCGTTCTGTCTGGCACGCTGGCACCAGGTGGGGGTGAGCTCTGGGTGTGCCCGTCGCCGGGGCCACCCCGGCTCCTGAGCCTCTGACCTTGGGGGTCCTGGCACATGGGCTCCCAGTACTGTTCACAGTACTGTTCTCTGGACTGTGAGGCCTTTCCGTGACAGCGAGGTGGCCTGTCTGGGTGGTGTCCTCTGCGCTGTAACTGGCACCACCTACAGAGGCAGGTTTGCTCTGGCACAGCCTCTCCTCAGCAACGGTCCCTGTGAGCCAGGCCAGCTCCTAGCCCTGTGGGTCCAGCTCTGCACACCCTCTGCCCACCTCTTGGGCAGGAAGGTGGATTAGCAGAGAACCCTCTGGGTGCCTGGGTGGGGGCAGGTGCTGGGTGCCTGGACTGCTTGGGCCTTTGCTCTCGTGCCTGCCGGGCTGGTCAGACTGAGTTAGCAAACACAGTTGCCCGAGGGCTGACTTCTCTTCAGCTCTACAGTCCTGGTGGGAAGCCAGCCTGCTCGCGCTGCATGTGCCACCCAGGGTGCCCATGGGTGCATGTTGGTTGCTGGCTGCCCGCTAAGGTGCCCTTGACTACTGGCCGGTGGCTGAGGTGCCCAGGGCTGTGGCTGTACCCTCAGCACAAACCTCCGTACTCTTGCAGCGCTCTGTCGGGACCGTGAGCACCAAAGGCCATTGGCTCCCTTCAGACACCAGCGGTGAGTGGGTCAGGCTCCATGTGGAGCAGGAGCCTGGGTGGTGTGCCTGGGTGGCTCAGGGCATGGGGTGGCACCTCTCCTCACCTGTCCTCACATGCATCTCCTCTGCAGGTCAACGGCCCTGGATGGTCACTGCTGGGCACTCCTGCACTCTGAGCCCTAACCTGGGTGCTGTCAGCGCCTCAGACCTCAGGGAACACGCGGGGCCCCCTGGCACCGCCCACTAAGCGTCACTGCCGTTCCCTGTCAGAACCAGACGAGCTTGCCCGCTGCCGCTTCCCCCATGGCGCCCGGGGCTCCAAGGTCTGGACCCCCGTGTCCAAGCGGCGTTGCCACAGCGGCGGGGCGGCTCGCTGCAGGGAGGCCCCGCCCCGACCCTCGGTCTGCCAGCAGCAGCCTCCTGGATGGGGGCCGCCTAGAAGGGGACCCGGCCGGGCGCCCTGCGGGACCCTGGGTGCTGTCCTCCCGGCGACGCCTGTCCCTGTCCCATGAGCACCTCTCAGGCACCCGGCCCTCGGCCAGCAGCACCCCCTCTTCCACCCCTGAGCTGGGCTGGCCGCTGGGCCTGCCCCGCTCCCGCTCGCAGCCCTGTGCGCTCAACGGGAGGAAGAGCCGCCGCAAACGCAGGCGTGAGGAGGAAGCGGGGGCCGCGCCCGTCCTTGGACTTTCTGAAAATGACTCGGGTGAGCTGGACGACCGGATGGGTGTGACGTGGGCGGTGGGTGGGGCCTTGCCCAGGGCGGGGCTCCTGGGGCCGGTGGGCGGAGCCTTGCCCAGGGTGGGGCCTCTGCCGGGGCGGTGGGTGGGGCCTTGTCTAGGGCTGGGCTCCTGGGGCTGGTGGACGGGGCCTCGGCCGGGGGGGGGCTCCCGAGCCAGTGGTTCGGCCCCACTCTGTTGAGCCTGATTAGCGGAGGTGCCCCCCTGCAGGTTTGGGGTAACTGGGCAGTGCCGCTACAGCTGTTCCCCCATGTGATGCAGTGTGGGAAGTGAGGTACCCTGGATTGTTGCAGGCAGAGTGAGGGGCTCTGGATCCCCCTGCGCCCCCTATCCAACTTCCCCTGCCCCCTTCCTTCCATCCCAAGTCCCTTCCAACAACTCCTGGGTCTATTCTGGGACTTTCTATGGGGGGCTCGTCGATTCTGTGTGGGGGTTGGGGCCCTGCCCATGGCGCCTGTGTCTAGGGGTTCCTGTCTCTGCTCCCATTCCTGGCCTTTCACATGCAGGAGGGAGGGGCTGGAGTGGGGAGATGGGGGAGAAGGCAGCCCTCCCCTCGACAGCATTGGGGCTCCCAACACCCCCATCTTGGAGTATGTGCTACCTGCAGGAACCGAACCAGAGGTTAAAGGGCCTACAAGCTCAGGCCTGATTTCTGGGCGTCCTGGATTTCTGACCCCTGAGCTGTGACTCGGGTTTGCACTCAGCCTCCGCTGTGAGCACAGGAGGGGAGCAGGTGGGGGGCAGGGGTGTGCCAGTGCCCGCTCAGGGAGTCCCCACCCAGCACCTCCCGTGGCCTCCAGCTCGGCAGGGCTCTGAGGTTCCTGGAGTGGAGTCAACGTGACTGACCGTGTTCCAGGGTGGGTGGAGGCCCTGGGTGGAGGTGCTAGTGACCTTAGTGCCACTGAGGGGTGCTGCTGTCTCAGGCCGCGGAGGCTGCTCCAGACACCAGAAAGTGCTTCCTCTCGGTCTGAGCCCTTGACTTCAGACATGGGCCCTGACGCCTCCCTGGGGGCCCTGGTCCTGCTGGCTGACACTGGCTGGTGTGGGGCTTTCTGGGGCCCAGTTACTTGTGGGGTCCAGAGTTGGGTGCAGTCCACGTCTCATGCCCCTTCCTCTTCGTCGCCGTCTGGAACTTCCCAGTGAAGAAATAGCACGTGGGTACCAGGGGTCAGTGGGACTAAGCCTGGAAGTTGTGGCCCACTCAGCACTGTGGCCACCGCTGTGCAGTGGACGTTTGTATACTGCACCCAGCTGACCTGCTTGGGCCATTGGTGCAAGACCTGCGTTTCGTGACCATGACGTGTGTGCCTGGTGGGTCTGAGGTCCCCCTCGCCCTGGCCTGTTTGTGGGACACATCTTGCTGCCCACTGTCTCTTCCTGAGGAGAGTCTTGACTCGGTTTGGGGACCTTTGCTCATAGTTGCAGGGTCATGCTTTTGGGGAGACCTCAGGCCTGGGATAGGTGACTGCATTCTCTCTGGTGGTGGTGTGCAGGCCTGGAGCCGTGGTGCTGAACACTGAAGGTGGCATGGTGGGTGCTGGAACCCCCAGTCCAGACCCTGAGCCTGACGTGAGACAGTGCCAGTCACCTGCGGGAGCCCCTGATGGCCGTTGGTTTCTTTTGCAGACCTTGAAGAACTCCAAGAGCCTGTGTTCCCTTGACTATGAGGAGGATGAGGATGACACCCAGGCGAAGGTGGCTGTGTCCTCCCCTACGGGACAGCTGCAGCCTGGCTGCCGGCCTCTCCAGGGGCTGCAACCCCTGGGCCTTGCGACCGCTGGCCGGTGCAGAGGGCAGAGTCCTGGAACTCCGGGGGCAGCCCTGGGGCGGGGACCATCTGCACCCTGGACCGTGGGGAGCTGGACCTGGAGCAGATCGAGAATAACTGAGGCTCCCCTGCTCCCCTCTGGCCCGTGGACTGGGCGGTGTGGAAAAGGTTGCCTCCTTCCCGTGGCTTTTTGTGGGCAACCTGCAGGCCCCCCCTGGGGCCTGAGCCCGACTCCTGCTTGTGCTGTCTGGGGGAGTGGGTGGCAGGCAGGCCTTCTGCCAGCTGTGCCCACTGGTGACTCCCGTGTTCATTCCTGACTGAGTAAAGCCACAGAGATTTCTAGCACAGATGTTCATGCCCAGCTTCATCGGCTGACTGCAGGGTGACGTTGGCGCCCAGGAAAGGCCTTGCTCGGGCGCTCCTGCCTGGCCGCGCCTCCTCCTGTTGGCCATGTTGTGCACAGCCAAGCTGAGCTGACTGCAGCAGGGTGGGTTTGGGGGTATCAGCCTGGAAGTTGGAAGGGGAGGCTCGGCAGGCTGCACACCTTACCCGCTGATGTGCCTGGAGAGCCCAGCGGGCAGTGCCCACGCTGGCACGTGCAGGACCCGGTACGAGTGGGAGCCCCCGACACTCCATGGCCCCATGAAGTAACCCTGTTGTGCTCCCAAGGACGGGGAGGTGGCTCAGGACGGAACAAGGACAGATGTTTTTCCAGCTGGTGGTGTGTGCCCTTGCTCGGGGCTTGGGAGCGGCCCCTGGGAGTCTGAGCTGGGTCCAGGTCTGGGTCCCTGCACACTGCTACCCGTCACCTGTTTTCAGGTTCACAAGGCCCATACCATGACCGTGAGTGCCCATTCCAGAACTTTCCATGTCCCAGACCTACATTTCTCGTGCAACTGGGCTCCCTTGGCTCCCAGCACCCCTACCCCGAGTCTGTGGATGGGAACTTGGGGTGTCCTGTGATGGCTCTTGTGTGATGGCCCTTAGCTCTTCCCTGGGCCCCTTTTGGGGCCTTCTCCACATGGACTGCAGGGAGGGGCCCGCTTTGCTTCACCCCTGCATCTACTGGGGCTACCCGCTGGGACCTGGCACGGCCATGCCCACAGGACCACAACCCCCCCGCAGCCTCATTCCTGTCTCTGCAGGTCTCCCCTTCCCCAGCTGTGACTCCCAAAATGGGTGGGCAGGCTGGGGTTCCTGTATGCAACTGCTTGAGAGAACAGCCCCCTTAGCCCAAGGCACAAGTGCCCCCAACCCTGGCGGGTGCAGGTGGAAAGGGAAGGCCAGGCCTTCCCTTTCCCACAGGGGGCTGTGTCTGTCTCTGTGTCTGGGTAGGGGGCTGTGTCTGTCTCTGTGTCTGGGTAGGGGGCTGTGTCTGTCTCTGTGTCTGGGTAGGGGGCTGTATCTGTCTCTGTGTCTGGGTAGGGGGCTGTGTCTGTCTCTGTCTGGGTAGGGGTCTGTGTCTCTCTGTCTGGGTAGGGGGCTGTATCTGTCTCTGTGTCTGGGTAGGGGGCTGTGTCTGGGTAGGGGGCTGTGTCTGTCTCTGTGTCTGGGTAGGGGGCTGTGTCTGTCTCTGTGTCTGGGTAGGGGGCTGTCTCCGTGTCGGTATCTGTTGCACACACACAGCCCTGCCTGGGCACAGCCTGTGCCCGGGGCCTCCTCTGGAGGCACAGGAAGCGGATAGGCCATGAGTGCGGCCGGTGCTGGTGTGGATGCTGCCTCCGGGCAGGGGCCCATCTCCCAGCTCCTACCAGCCACTGTCAGCTCTTGCCTGCTGGGTCCCCAGAGCCCACCCCCCAGTCATGCACCTTTTCCTGTTTTGTGCAGTGATGGACACAGCCTTTGCCAGCCTCTGTAAGTTGATTTTGGTCATTTGTGTTGTTTTGGAAGATTGTCAATTTCATCGAGAATATCAGGCGGATTAACTTGTCGCCTTCAATCCTGCGTGTGCCATCCCCACCCGCACAGCTGCGGGCCGGCTGGCCAGCTGGTGTGGCTCATTTTTTACTTGGAGGAACCGCATTTGGATTTACTGATGAGCGCTCACTTTTTCTTGTTTCCAATTCATTAATTCGCCTTTATCTTCACCCTCCCGCCTCCCGGGGATTTACTTACTGTTCTGTTTCCCTCCGGTGTCGAGTGTTCAGTTCATTTATTTTCAGTCTCTTGCTCAGTAAAAAAAAACATTTAGGGTTGTGAATTCCCTACCAACACCTTCAAGGACCAGCTCCAGGCACAGCCTTGGGCATGTGTGTGTATGTGCAGCTTGGGTCTGAGTGTGAGTGTGTGTCTGTGTGTGCGCCTGTGTGCAGCCTTGAGCCCATGTGTATATGTGTGTGTGCAACCTTGGGCCCATGTCTGTGTATGTGAGTGTGCATATGTGCAGCCTTGAGCCCGTGTATGCGTATGCAATCTTGGGCTCGTGTGTGTATGTGTCTGTGTTTATATGTGTGCAGCTTTGCACCCAAGTGTACGGTGTGTGTGTGTGTGTGTGTGTGTGTGTGTGTGTGTGTGTGTGTGTGTGTGTGTGATGCCTACGTTCTGCAATCCTCCCTGGCCCAGGGGTCTTTCCAGAGAGCAGCCCTGGGGCCTTTTCCACGTCTCTGTGTTGGCCAGAGTGATGGGCTGTGCAGTGCTCCCAGTGTTTGAATAAGATGAGACACAGATTCACACGTGGGCGCACTGGCCCCTCCGCCCTCTTTACCGTCTGCATAGACCCCTGCACATGCAGGCACAGCCTCCACGGCCAGCCACAGCCTGTGGCCACTTGCTGTGTGCACTTGTGTGTGTGCACATACTGTGCCTGCTGTGGTTTCTGACTAGGTGAATGTTTGTGGGTGAGCCTGCAACACGCCAGGATGTCTGAGGCCCCTCCAATACTTCATTTGGGGTCACAGGTGCGCGTGGCAGGGCAGGCTCCTGGTGCTGCTCAAGGGCCTGCCTGCAGTGCCGGCAAGGAGCCAGGCTTGGCTGTGCAGGGCAAGCGCCTTCACCCTCATACTCTAGATCCAGTCCAGGGTAACGCTTTTACTTCATTCCTAGTTTGCAAAATTCAAAGAAAAACGTGAGCTAGGCCAGAGAGTGCAGAGGGTAAGGCCAACCCTGTTTGATCCCTAGCACCTCCTGGCCCCCAAACACCAGCAGGAACAACCCTGAGCACCGCGAGGTGTTCTGAAGCCCGGTACCCAAAATCTTACTCCCGCGGGATACCTGTTTCTTTTTTTTCCCCCAAAATTTTATTACACCATTTTATTTTATTTTATTATTATTATTATTATTATTATTATTTTATTTTTTTTTTTTTTGCTTTTTTGGGTCACACCCAGCGATGCTCAGGGGTTACTCCTGGCTCTGCACTCAGGAATTACTCCTGGCGATACTCGGGGACCATATGGGATACCGGAGATCGAACCCAAGCCGGGCACAGGCTGGCCGCGTGCAAGGCAAAGGCCCTACCCGCTGGGCTATCGCTCCAGCCCCTATTACACCATTTTAGACATACAATTGCAAGATGCTCATGCAGTTTTGATTCCACAGCGTTCCAACACCCATCCCTCCACCAGAACCCATCTCCCATCACCAATGTCCCCACCTCCCTCCCCAATCCCACACCTCAACTACTTGGCGGGTTCTGTATGTCTTCTCTCTCCTCTCTATCTCTCCCTCCCGCCAAACTTTCCTGCACATCATGGAATGCAGTGGATTAAAGGACATTACTGTTTCCTCTATTTTGTTATTATTTTTATGCTTTTTTGGTCACACCCGACAATGCTCAGGGGTTTCTCCTGGCTCTGCACTCAGGAATCACTCCTGGCGGTGCTCGGGTGACCATATGGGATGCCGGGAATCAAATCCTGGCCGGCATGGGCTGGCAGCGTGCAAGGCAAACGCCCTACCCGCTGTGCTATTGCTCTGGTCCCTGTTTCCTCTATTTTGATGGACCCCGCGCCGCTTGCGGCTGCACCGACCTGGGCTCAAACTGGTTTTGCTCTGTTAATCTGGTCGTGAGGTAGTATCCCAGCGTCCGGACAGCAAAGGTGGTGGCTAGTGTGGTGGGTGAGTCTCATCTGGCTGCTTCTGGGACCCCCTGGAGGTGATGGGCCCACTCCCAAAACCCATCTTTCCTCCCGGGAACCCCGTTGTCAGCTTAGCAGGGGGAAAGCAGAGTTCCAGCTTCCCCAGGCACGTCTGAGGCCCGCATGCTATGGCTGGTCGCCCCAGGGCAGCTCCTGGGCGGGGCCACCAGGCTCGACAAAATGGAGGGGGAATGGCCGACCCCTGACTCCATCTGAAGAATTCCCAGCGATTCCCGCTTCTGGGAGCTGCCTACCTGGGCTCGAACGGTTTTGCTCTGTTAATCTGGTTCTGAGGTAGTATCCCAGCGTCCAGACAGTGAAGGTGGTGGATGCCTGTTTCTTGGGCAAGTGTGTGCTGCGACCCTAACAGCTGCAGCCCTGCCTGTCTGCCCCAATGTGCAGGGCCTCGCGGGGCCCCCTGTTTTTGGGCTGAGAGACACCCCCGTCTGCGTGCAGACTCCCAGGCTCCTGTTCGGGGCTGCACAACCGACAGAGGGAATTTTGGGCCAGGAATTTTGGGCCAGCTGCCCTTTACCATCCCGCTCAGGGCATGGGCCCCAGTGCTAGACAATGGCTATATCTGGCAATGGGCTTGGACCTGCTGTCCCCAGCGACCCTCTGCTTGGGGTTGCTCAGGGCTGCTTGGACCGCCCAGAGCTCATGGCCCTTCCTCTTTGGGGTCACACAGGCTCTTTGGGTGCTTGGTCCCTGCTCAGGACCTGACAAGTGGTGCAAGTCAGTAAGGCTGGAGTACCCTTCCTGAGGGGGCTGTTCTGGGGACCCCCAGGTGCCTTCCTGGGCACCTGGGTTCCTCCAGGCAGGACGTGGTTCATGCGTGGGCATCTGGGTGAGGCTAGGGCAGGCCCGAGGTGCTCGCTGGCGATCCAAGCTGCCCCAGCCCCTGGCTGCACCATCACAAGCAGGTGCCCGAGCTTAGTCTGATGTACCTCAGGGACCCCAACGTCCCCACTAGAAGTGTCCTGGTACTGGGGTTCGAGGCTCAGGGCCACACCAGCTTTGACCCTGGCTCTGGTGGGAGCTGGTGCAGTCAGGGCAGTTGGCAGGCAGTGACTGCCTCAGAGGGCCTCTGTCCCCCTTCCCCAGACCGAGGCGTCAGGCCCTCTCGCGTGCACAGCCCCCAACGGCCGCCGGGTGGCAGCAGCGCTCGCCTCTAGACACATCCTGGGGTGTGTGAGTCCACGAAGTGCGGGGAGCCAGGGAGGTGGGACGCACCCTCTACCCCAGAGCCCCCAGACCTGTGACAACTCCTTTCACTTCCCAGCCAAGGCTGAATAGGGAGGGGGCACAGGTGCAAGCCTGAACCGAGCACTGCTCCGAGACAGGCCGAGTAATGGGGCTCATGATGGGGTGAGGTTCATGGGGAGGCAAGACCTGCCCCACGCAGGACAATCTGGGGACTCAGCAGAAGGCGAGGGCCAGGGTATGATGGGGGGCAGGGCTCGTGGAGGGCGGGGCTTGCAGGGGGCGGAACTCAGGGAAGGGCGGAGCTAACCAGGGAGGGGCGGGGCTTTTAGAGTGGGGGGCAATAAAGGGCGGAGCCCAGGGAAGGGCGGAGCTAATCAAAGATGGGTTCCCGGGAGGGGTGGGGCTTGTCTGGGGGTGGGTCCAGGGTGGGTTCCTCTTGGACGGAAGAGCCACTCGAGCAAGTGTGCTGGTCAAGCAAGCGGGAACCCCGCGGAAGGCCCGGCCCGGAGGCCAAGTCCCTGACCACAGGGTCAGGGGGTGAGTAGGTCCTGGTGTCTGCACCCCAGCGCTCCTGTCCAGTGTCTGCGGGGTCTTCCCACTGGCCGTTTCCGGGAGCCCGAGCCCAGAGAGCAGAGCAGGACCTGCCGCCTCTGTGGCCGGCGTCCTTGCCCGGTGTGCCCGCCTCTCTTGCCCCTGTGCCCGCCAGCCCCAGGCGATGTTGGGGGTGTCCCCATGCCCGCGTGGCCTCTGAGGCCAGGACTTGCTCTGTACCCTCCATACTAAGACAAGCACCTGCGCCAAGATCAGTCTCTTATTTGTTTCTGTAGTTTTGGTTTGGGGCCGCCCAGCGACGCTCAGGGCTTACGCCTGGCTCTGCACTCAGGGGTCACCCCTGGCAGTGCCCGGGGACCATATGGGGTGCCAGGAATTGAACCTAGATTGGCCATATTCAAGGCAAATGCCTCCCCCCACTGCACTATCGTCCTGGACCTCCAAGGTCAGTCCCTGGGGCTGTGTTAGCACAAGAGACCAACCTCATGACCACCCCATACGTGACCACACACACTTGGGCGTTGTCAGAGGGTCAAGTCCAGAGTTATTGGGCAAGAAGGACTGGTCAGTCTTCTAGAAGGTTCTGCAGAGGCACCTACAGGGGATGTTTCTGTGGGGGGCTGGGCTGACAGGACCACTCCCTGGGTTGCGGCCATGGGGTCAGCCTGTGCCTGTCAGCTCCTGGGGAGACTCTCCCAGAGGCTGAGGAGGTGTCACGCCTGTGACCCGCCCTGCCCCAAAAGCAGCTCCTGTTTCAGGGCAGCCGGACTGTCGTTGCTGCTCCATGTCCTGGGGCTGCCTTGGGCTTCCCCTTTCCCCATGGTGGCCCCTGGCCCCTCGCAGGTCAGTTCTCTTGTGGGCGGCTCCACTGACATGGGCAGTCCCGCTCCTGCAGCTCCCCACCTTCCTGGGATCTCTGCGGGGTACCTGCAGAAACCCCACCGTCTCCCTTATCAAGAGGATGCTGGAGGGTGAGCCGGGGCCCAGGAGGCCTGAGTGGCTCTGGGACCCCCCACCCTGGGTACCCCTCCAGCGCTCCCTTCCCCGACCCCGGGTGAGGGCTCCTTTGGGGCCACCAGCCTTGTCTCTCTGCAGGTGACTGGTGACCACACAGGCCTTCCCAGTGGGTGCCGGGTTCTGGGGAGGGGGTGCTGGCCGTCAGCGTGCTGCGGCGACTTCCTTCTCCTCCCCAATTAATTAATTTAAATTGACCATTAAGTCGGCCGCGTTTGTGATTGATATTTTCATTAGCCGCGCTGTCCGACGCCCCAGGAATGTATGGGGGTGTCGGCCGGGCGGGCGCGCTCCTCCGCTCTGAGTTATGGCTGGCACCGCGCGGGCTCACAGGCTCATTTGAATTCAGATGAGCTGCTGTGGTGCTCCGGAGCCTGGCGGCCGGCCCTGACGGATGGCATTCGGGTTATCACAAGGTCACCGCGCCCCAACGCCCGATGCCGGCCCCCATGGAACCGCCCTCCCAGGGCGGCTGCCTCCCGTGACTGGGGGCGGGTTGGGGGGTTCCTGGAACTGGGGCACCCAGTGACCAGCCTGAGCACATCAGGGGACCTCGCCCCCATCTGGACGCCAAATGCTTCCTCTGGCTTTGGGTGGGCGGAACGGAGAGTTGGGTTCCCACCTGGGACCCACAGCTGCTCTGGACCCCGCTTCCTGCTGAGTCTTAGAAGCGCCTGATGGAGCCGAGTGCCTTGGGTGCGGGGTGGGGTGGGGGACTTGGGACCCCCAGCTCGGAGCTCCGGGGTGGGGAGGGAGTCAGGTGGCCCAGAGGGCAGGGGGCAAGGCTCTCTGGACACCGGCCTCCGAGGGTCTGGAGGAGGGGTCTGTCAAGGCCTCGTGCACGTCTCTGGGACCACTCTGACCTTACTGGTGCCACCTAGTGGCGCCCACACATGCAGCGACTTCCGTGACCAAGATGCTGGGATTGCAAATGCTGGCCTGGGGTAGCACAGGGTGTGGGGTGTGGGTGTGAGGTGTGGGCGTGGCTGTGGGGTGTAGGTCACAGTCATCCTACAAGCCCCACCTGAGCGGCCTAGGCTCTCTCTGAACCCCCTTTCCCCAGGCTGTACCCTGATGACCACGTTCTGCAAATGAGGAGCAGCACGTGCAGGGCTAAAGTCAGGGACACCTTGATTTTTTTTGCTTTTTGGGTCACACCCTGCAAAAAGGTTACTCAGGGGTTGCTCCTGGCTCTGCACTCAGGAATTGCTCCTGGCGGTGCTCGGGTCGGGATCATATGGGATGCCAGGGATCGAACCCGGGTCAACTGTGTGCAAGGCAAATGCCCTCCCGCTGGGCTATCGCTCCGGCCCCAGGGACCTTGAATGGAGAAGCAACCTCTGTGCTTTCTAGTGTTTCTGTCCGGCTTCCAGCATCAAGGTGTGATGACCAGGGCTTCGGCTGCTGTGTGTACCACGGGGCAGCGAGCTACATGCTCAGAGACAGACCCAGAGCCACCGACCCCCATCCAGAAATGCCATGTTTGAAGGGTGAGAATGTGGGCACAGCTGTTTTCTCCCCAAACTTGGCTTGGCACTGAAAGCCATGCTTAAGGGTGGACGGTCAGGTGTCAGGTGAGTCTCCAGTCCCTGCTGACAAAGGCTACCCAGTCCGGAGCTGGCGTGGGCAGGGCAGGGTCCTACGTCCTTGTTGGTCCCTCTGGAGGATGTCCTGGTCACTGGGGCCTAATGCCAGTGTCATGTCCGGCCTGGACGCCACTGTGAGGTTCTGAGCAGAGTCTGCCTAGGGATGTGGCACCACTGGAGTGCTGTGTGGATGCCTGCGGCCGGGCTTTGTGATTTGGGGCCCATGGCTGTTCACCAGCAGCACAAGCTGTTGTGGGCCCAGTGACCCGGATGTGATCTGGGCCCCGAGAGAGCACCTGAGCACTGGCAGCTTCTGAATCGGGCCCACTCCCCGAGCCGCACTGCAGAAACGTCGTGTCGACATGATTGTTTCTTCCTGTGTCTGTCTCCTGACATCTGCTCTGGCCTTTTCTTTAGCTCATCTCCCGTCTCACCTCACCTCCCGTCTCACCTCACCTCCCGTCTCACCTCACCTCCCGTCTCACCTCACCTCCCATCTCACCTCACCTCCCAACTCACCTCACCTCCCATCTCACCTCACCTCCCAACTCACCTCACCTCCCATCTCACCTCACCTCCCAACTCACCTCACCTCCCAACTCACCTCACCTCCAGTCTCACCTCACCTCCCAACTCACCTCACCTCCTGTCTCACCTCACCTCCCGTCTCACCTCACCTCCCGTCTCACCTCACCTCCCCAACTCACCTCACCTCCCAACTCACCTCACCTCCCAACTCACCTCACCTCTCATCTCACCTCACTTCCTAAATCACCTCACTTGGTTGTGAGATCCCAGTGGGTGGTGCTGGAGTCCAACAGGCCTCAGGCACTGGTGGTGCTGGAGTCCAACAGGCCTCAGCGGCTGAGGCACTGCACTGTCTTCTTCGGCTCTCTTCTCCCTACCTGTCCCTCACCTCCCATCTTAAGTTACCTCCCATCTCACCTCACCTACCAACTCATCTCACCTCCGGTTTCACCTCACCTTCCATCTCACCTCATCTCCTGTCTCGCTTATTTCCCCAACTCACCTCCTGTCTTACCGCCAAACTCACCTCACCTCCCGTCTCACCACACCCCCCGTCTCACCTCACCTCCCATCTCAACACAGCTCCCAACTCACCTCCCAACCTATCTTACCTCTCAACTCATCTCACTTTGTGTCCCATCTCACCTCCTGTCCATCCTGTCTCCCATCCCATCCGGTCCCTCCTCCTGTCCCGTCTCTCCTCCTGTCCCGCTCTTTCCTCCTGTCTCAGACCAGGTCAGAACACGGAGAGGCTCCAGGGGGTTGTGTGAGGGCCTGCAGTCCTCAAGGAGAGTCTGATTCCTAGGGTGCCCCAGAAGTGAGTGTGAGGGGAGGGGTTTTGGTGCTGTGCCCGGAGCTGGGGCCTGGCTATGTAGTGAGTCTGGTGCCTGAGCAGGTGCTTATGGGGTGTGTGATGGGGGCTGTGTGCTCTGGGGCCAGCCATCTTGGGATGGAGCATAGGTGTGGGTGAGAGTGTGAGAGTGAGTGTGTGAGTGTGAGAGAATGTGTATGAGAGTGACTGTGAGTTTGAGTGATTGAGAGTGCATTGCGTGTGTAAGAGTGTTAGAGTGTATGAGTGAATGTGTTAATGTGAGAACATGTGAGAGTATGTGTTGGTATGAGTGAATTGTGAGTGTGAAAGTGTGTGAGTGTGAGAGGATTGTGAGAATGTGTATGTGAGGGTATGATTGTGATTGTATGAATATGTAGAGTGTGAATGTGAGTGTATATTAGAATGTGTGAAAATTTGTGCATTAATATAAGAGTGAGTGAGAGTATGAGTGAATGTGTAAATGTGCAGTGTGTGTGGTAATAGTGAGTTGTGAGTGTAAAAGTGTGTGAGTGTGGGGCCAGAACGATAGCCCAGAGGGCATTTGCCTTGCATGTGACCGACCTGGGTTCTATCCCTGGCATCCTATATAGTTCCCTGAGCACTGTCAGGAGTAATTCCTGAGTGCAGAGCCAGGAGTAACCCCTGAGCATTGCTGGGTGTGACCCCCCCCCAAAAAAAAGCAAAAAAAAGTGTGTGAGTGTAAGAGGGTGAGTGTGAGCAATGTGTGACTGTGAGGGGTGTATGTGAGTGTGATGTGAGTGTGAAAGTGAGCGTGTAAGTGTTCATGTTTGAGAGTGTGCATGCGAACGTGTGTGTGAATGAGTTTGTGTATGTCATTAGTACGACAGTGAGAGAAAGTGTGAAACTGTGTGTTGGAGTGTGACTGGATCCAAGAGTGTGTGAAACCAACGTGCTCCACGAGCGCCTGGGCCATGTGAGCTCCCATGGGTGCTCTGGGCGACCCCTCAGCCTCCTGTTGGTGGAGCCCTGGGGGCAGAGATGTCCTCTGCCACCCAGAGCCCGCGACCTGGTGTAAACACGGCGCTCGCACTCCAGATAAATACAAGATGCATCAAAAGATTTAAGGCACCTGTTGTGTATTTAAAAGAATTATATCTTGTTTATGGTTTGGTATAAACGCACAGCTGATTTATATAGAGGCTGGCCCATCGCTGAGGAAATCTCATTTCAATCATAAATGGCAGGGTTTGATTTAAGAATTCATTCTTTAATGGGTCTGCAATGTTCAAATTTAAACCCATTCAATTCATCAGCCAAATATTCGATATGGGGCACAGGGAACTCATTTAGGCAAACAGAGACTTTTAATATAAATTTTCCGGGGAGATTTCTTCATCGATTCCTCAGTTTAGTGCAAAATGATTTGTGCGATACATTCTCGGGGATCAATGCGGCTGGTCAATGCGCCTGGAACGTGCCCCCACCCCGCGCGCGGGTCACGGAGCAGCTCTGGGGCCGCGCTCGGGCTGGGCCTGCTGCGCTCGGGCTGGGCCAGGACCCTGATCGGTCCTGCTGGCCTCGGTTCCACACAGCTGCCCACCTGGGCCGCAGGCGGGAGGGGACGGGCCCACTGTGGGGGTCAGGCATGAGACGGGGGTGTGCCAGGCTCTGCCAGCAAGAGGGTAGGAGCTGGGGGACAGGCCTCGGGGCCCAGGGAGCGGGCACGGCGACGGGACAGGCAGCCAAGGGAGCTGTGCGTCACATGCTGTCAGCCCGGAGTGTGCCAGTCTGCGAGTGGGTCTCCAGTTCTGGTTCCCCAGCCCGGGAAGTTCCTTGCAGTCCCCTGCCGGGAGGGCTGGGCTCTGTGGGGCAGGGCTGGGCTCTGTGGGGGGGGCTGGGCTGCGTGGGGCGGGGCTGGGCTGCGTGGGGCGGGGCTGTGCTGTGCACGGTTGGGCTGTCCAGGCTGGGCGGGGCGGCGCTGAGTTGTGTGGGGTGGGGCGGGGATTGTGGGGCGGGGCTGTGCACGGTTGGGCTGTCCGGGGCAGGGGCGGGGGCTGGGCTGTGTGGGGCGGGGCGGGGATTGTGGGGCGGGGCTGTGCACGGTTGGGCTGTCCAGGCAGGGCGTGGCGGGGCTGTGAGAGCCGTGGCTGGGTTGTGTGGGGCGGGGCTATGCACAGTTGGGCTGGCCGAGCAAGGGCAGGACGGGGCTGCGCGGGGCGGGGCTGGGTTGTGTGGGGCGGGGCTGCGCACGGATGGGCTGCCCGGGCAGGGCGGGGCTGGGGTGTGTGGGGCGGGACTGTGAGGGGCGGGGCTGTGCACAATTGGACTGTCCAGGCTGGGCGGGGCGGGGCTGAGTTATGTGGGGCGGGGCTGGGCTGTGGGGCGTGGCTGTGCAGATCTGTGCAGGGTGGGGCAGGTCTGTGCAGGGCAAGGCAGGACAGTGCAGTACGGGGTGGAGCCATGCGGGCAGTGGCGCCCCTCCTCTGTGGTGCACGGAGGCCAATATTATTGCACCCAGGGCAGACAGTTGGACAGACGCTGCTTCCCTCCTAGTGGCCCCCCATCCAGGCAGGGCCCGTAGGATACCGGCTGCTGTTGCTGCCGGGGAGTGGCGACTGAGTGGCCAGACAGGGCCTGCTGAGCCCCCAGGTGCTGGACAGGACCGGAGTGGGGTGGGTGGGTGGGTGTGCCATGGCTGGCTGCAGCACGGGTTGGTGTGGGTGTGGCCCTAGTGAAGTGCCGGCGAGGCAGAGCTGTGAGGGAGCAGTATGGGCAGGTATGGGTAGCTGTGATCTCCACGACCCCCGTGATCCCGTGATGTTTGTGACCCTAAGAATGGCCTCAGTGTCTGTTATGTCCCGCGATTCTTGCAATGCTGTGATGTCTGTGGTATTTGTGGTGTCTGTGGTGTCTGTGAAGTCTGTAGTGTCTGTGGCGTCTGTACTGTCTGTGGTGTCTGTGATGGCTGTAGTATCTGTGGTGCCTGTGATGTCTGTAGTGTCTGTGACGTCTGTAGTGTCTGTAGTGTCTGTGGTGTCTGTGGTGTCTGTGACGTCTGTACTGTCTGTGGTTTCTGTGACGGCTGTAGTATCTGTGGTGCCTGTGACGTCTGTAGTGTCTGTGACGTCTGTAGTGTCTGTGGTATCTGTGACGTCTGTAGTGTCTGTAGTGTCTGTGATGTCTGTAGTGTCTGTGATGTCTGTACTGTCTGTGATGTCTGTGATGTCTATAGTGTCTGTGATGTCTGCAGTGTCTGTGACATCTGTGGTGTCTGTGGCGTCTGTGGTGTCTGTGGTGTCTGTGGTGTCTGTGGTGTCTGTGTGACGTCTATAGTGTCTGTGGCGTCTGTAGTGTCTGTGGTGTCTGTGGTGTCTGTGATGTCTGTAGTGTCTGTGATGTCTGTGATGTCTGTGATGTCTATAGTGTCTGTGATGTCTGTAGTGTCTGTGGCGTCTGTGGTGTCTGTGGCGTCTGTGGTGTCTGTGACGTCTGTAGTGTCTGTGATGTCTGTGGTGTCTGTGGTGTCTGTGACGTATGTAGTGTCTGTGGTGTCTGTGGTGTCTGTGGTGTCTGTGGCGTCTATAGTGTCTGTGATGTCTGTTGTGTCTGTGGTGTCTGTGACGTCTGTGGTGTCTGTGACGTCTGTGGTGTCTGTGACGTCTGTAGTGTCTGTGATGTCTGTGGTGTCTGTGACGTCTGTGGTGTCTGTGACGTCTGTGGTGTCTGTGGTGTCTGTGACGTCTATAGTGTCTGTGATGTCTGTTGTGTCTGTGGTGTCTGTGGCGTCTGTGGTGTCTGTGATGTCTGTGGTGTGTGTGGTGTCTGTGGCGTCTGTAGTGTCTATGGTGTTTATGACATCTGTGGCGTGTGTGGTGTCTGTAGCGTCTGTGGCGTATGTGATGTCTGTGGCGTCTGTGGTGTCAGTGACGTCTGTGGCGTGTGTGGTGTCTGTAATGTCTGTAGTGTCTGTGATGTCTGTGGCTTGTGTGACACCTGTGATGTCTGTGATGTCCGTGATGCATGATGGGGAGTCAGGTACAAGGCCTGGGGCCCCAGGAAGCCCGAGATAGGCTCCCCGAATAGTCCCCTGAGTGCGGCTGCAGCCCCGAGATGGCCTTGGGCAGGGGTGCTGTAAGTTCCTCCATCCATGCCCTGGTTCCTGAAGAGCCCCTCTTGGCCTACGGCTGCGTGTCAGGGTCAGTGCCCCCAAATGTCCCTGCTCCATTTGGAGCTCCCCTCTGCCACTACTCACTGGGCAGGACCCTGTGACCAACAGCACTGCCCCAGAGACTCATTCACAGCCATTTCCCGGTATGGCCTCTCCCTGCTGTGCTTACCCTGTCCCTCATGGGTCACCCAGCACAGTTGCGGAGCTCCCCATATGTCCAGGACCTATGCATGGCCCACACCATGCCCCGAGGGAGCCCAGAAAGGGAGGATGGAGGCCGCCTGATGGAGGTGGGGGTGACACGGAGAGCCTGTGGTGTGATGTGAAGGTGCACACAGGAAGGGGGAGAGCAGTGAGTGCAAACATGTCTGAGGCAGCTGTATGGTGTGTGTGGTGTATGTGTCTGTGGCATGTCTGAGGTACAGGTGTTGTGTGTGACCTGTATGTGGTATACATGTCTGAGGTGTGTTGTATGTGACAGTTATGTGGTGTGCATATCTAAGGTGTGTGTGTAAGACCTGTATGTGGTGACATATCTAAGGTAACGTGTGCCTGAGGTGTGTTATATGTGCATGGTGTGCATGTAACTTGTATGAGTTGTGTGTTCTGAAGTGTCTTGTATGTGGTGTACATGTCTAAAGTATGTTGTGTGTTGCATGCATGTGGTATGCATATCTGGTGTTCTGTGTGACATATGTGGTATGTCTGAGGTGTTTTTGTGTGACGTGCATGTGGTGTGTCTAAAGAGTGCTGTCTGTAACATGCATGTGGTGTATCTGAGACATATCGTGTGTGACACACATGTAGTGTGTGATATGTATGTGGTACGACTGAGGTGTGTGTCATTGTATGTATATAGTGTAAATCTGGCCCAGACTTTCCCCTCGTTAGAACTCCACCCAGCAGACCAGCCTATCACAGCCCGGCTCATCGAGATCCTCCCTGCAGCAGCCTTTTTTTTAAATCTGGCCCAGGCATGCTGATCCAGAGACTCACAGACATGGGGCAGAGCTGCTACTGGCTCTCCCTGTGCCCAGTCGCTCATGAGGCGCCAGGAGGGATGGTGGGTTTTTTTTTTTTTTTTTTTTGCTTTTTTGGGTCACACCCCGCGATGCTCAGGGGTTACTCCTGGCTCTGTGCTCAGGAATTACTCCCTGGCAGTGCTCGGGGACCATATGGGATGCCGGGGATTGAACCCGGGCCGGCATAGGCCGGTCACGTGCAAGGCAAACGCCCTACCCGCTGGGCTATCGCTCCGGCCCCCAGGGATGGTGGGTTCTAGCCCCACCCGCCACCCCAGCAGAGCTTCACAACAAGCCAGACGACCCCCAACTCCTGAGGGCCTCCACTTTCCACATTCAGACTTTCCCCTAGTTAGAACTCCACCCAGCAGACCAGCCTATCACAGCCAGGCTCGTGCGGCTGCAAGCTGCCGCGCAGTTCATCAATAAATGCTGGATTTAGAGATGACTACAAGAGTATGCTACCCACACGGCAGAGCCTGGCAAGCTACCCATGTCATATTTGATATGCCAAATACCAGTAATGATTATAGACCTCATTCCCATGACCTGATGGAATGGTTTGAGGCTCTTTATGTTCCTGGAGCAAGCAGGTGCCCTTGGGCTCTACTTGCATGAGACAGGTCATATGGAGATGTTACTGGTGCCCGCTCAGGCAAATCGATGATGAACGGGAAGACAGTGACAGTAACAGTGATATAGTGTGCATATCGACATGTGTTATTTCTTCATGCATGAAAATGTATGTGGTTTGTGTTTAAGGTGTGCTTGTCTGTGTTGATGTGTGTAAGGCAGGTCTGATATGCATATGGTGTGCATGTCGTGTTGATATGTATGTGTGCATATGTGAGGTGTGTTGCATTGCATGTATATATGCACATGTCTGAAATGCATGGCATATGTGTGGTGTGTATCTGAGGCGTACTGTGTGTGGCATGCATGGGTTGTATGTGTCTGAAAGGTGTTGCATGTATAGGTGTACAGCTGTGTGTTATGTGTGATTTGTATGTGCTATAGCCTGAAGTGTGTCATGTGAGGTGTGTGATACGCATGTGGTGTGTTGCATGTGGCATATATGTGATGTATGTGTCTGAGGCTATTGTGTATGGTATGTGTCTGTACTGTGAGAGTGGCATGTTGTATGCACCTGAGACCTGTTCAGGGTTCTTGCGGGAGCAGCTAAGTTGCCTGATGGAAGCGGTTATTGCCACACAACCTGCTCCCTGTTCCCCTCCACACCTCCCGTCCTGCCCACTGCCCCTGCCCCCTGGTGTGGGCATGTTCTTCTGCCGACTCGTCCTGGTGCCTGAGTCACTCACGTAACAACTCTGGGTTATGCCCTTTGTTTCATTTTTTTTTTTTTTTTTTGGGTCACACCCGGCAATGCTCAGGGGTTTCTCCTGGCTCTGCACTCAGGAACTACTCCTGGCGGTGCTCGGGGGACCATATAGGATGCCGGGGATCGAACCCGGGCGGCACAGGCCGGCCGCGTGCAAGGCAAACGCCCAACCCGCTGGGCTATCGCTCCGGCCCCATATGCCCTTTGTTTTATTTATTTTTATTTTTATTTTTTTTTGCTTTTTGGGTTACACCCAGCGATGCTCAGGGGTTTCTCCTGGCTCTGCACTCAGGAATTACTCCTGGCGGTGCTCGGGGACCATATGGGATGCCGGGAATCAAACCCAGGCCAGCACAGGCCGGCCGCGTGTAAGGCAAACACCCTACCCGCTGGGCTATCGCTCCGGCCCCCATATGCCCTTTGTTTCTTACTGATCATGTGGCACACAGGATGTGTTCTGTCCTCATTGTCCCTCATTGTCCAGGCAAAGGCCTCTGGCTGGTTGACCAACCCCATTGACTGGAGTTCCCAGAAGATTCAAAGTGGCACAGTTGGTCCTGAGTGGGGGTGTAAGGGTGTGCTAGGACTTTTGAGGCCTAGTGCTGTGATCACCACACACCTCTCCTCCTCCATGAGAGAGCACCCTACAAAGATGGCGTGGCTTCAGGCCCTCTCTGGGGTAAGCCAGAGAGTGCACGAGTGACAAGTGTCCAGAGAAAGATAGCAGCAGGGACTGGAGCAATAGTCCAGCAGGGAGGGCGTTTGCCTTGCATGCAGTCAATCCGGGTTCGATCCCTTTCATCCCATATAGTCCCCCACACAGGTGCCAGGAGTAATCCCTGAGCATCACTGGGTGTGACCCAAAAAGCTAAAAAAAAAAAAAAAAAGAAAAAGAAAAAAGAAAAAAGAAAGAAAGATAGCAGCAGGGCTGGGGTAGGCCAGGCATACTCCACAGGGGAGAATGAGCCTGTGGTAAGGAAGGGAAGCTCCTTGGAGTCTGATCACGAGTCGCCTAAGCCTCCCATCTCTACTGAGCATTTCCAAATAGGTTGCTAATGTCCTAAACTGATTCCTTCCATTTTTCAGCCTTTCTCTACTTCCATTATCCACCCACCCATCTGTCCATCCATCCATTCATCCTCCCATCCATCCATCCATCCATCCATCCATCCATCCATCCATCCATCCATCCATCCATCCTCCCTCCCTCCCTTCCTCCTTCCCTCCCTCCCTCCCTCTGTCCATCCATCCATCCATCCACCCGTCCATCCATCCACCTGTCCCCATCCATCTGTCCATCCGTCCATCTATCTGTCTATCTGTCCATCCGTCCGTCCGTCCATCCATCCATCTGTCCGTCCATCCATCCATCTGTCTATCCATCCATCCATCCGTCCATCCGTCCATCCATCCATTCATCCCTCCCTCCTCTCTCCTTCCCTCCCTCCGTTTGTCCATCCATCCATCCACCCGTCCATCCATTCATTCATCTGTCTGTCCATCCATCCGTCCGTCCGTCGTCCGTCCGCCTATCCATCCATCCATCCATCCATACACACCTACCCATCCACCTACCTACCTACCTGTCTACTCACCTGTCTGTCCACCGACTCTCCAATCCATCCACCACCCCCTTACCCTTCCTCCTGTCCACCCACCTGTCCATCTGTCCATTTGTCCATCCATCTGTTCTACCCATCCATCAGTTCATGTGTCTATCCATCTGTCCACCCATGGGCCCATGGAATGTGTTGGGACTTGGTGATGTAGGACCTGGTCGGGCGGGGACCCCCTGGTGCAGTGGAGCACGTGGAGCTGCCTGCCTGTGCAACCTCTGCTGCGTGGACACTGCCCAGGAGCAGTGGAGGAGGCCAGAAGGGTTGTCTGAGGAGCTTTGCTTCTGTTCACGCTGATTTGGGCCCAGCACCTTGGATCGGCGGCTCTACTTGGCCTTCCCTGATGGGCCCAGTCTCCTGGCAGGGGCAAGGCCATAGGAAGTCCCGCCTCTGCTGCCCCCCAGTGCCCCAGCCCTAACTCCCCTCCCTGGCCCAGCCGTGGAGCGAAGCAGGAGCGGGTTGATGGGCTGTAGGGCCGGGGCAGGAGGAGAGGCATTGCCCGCCTGCCCGCACCCCTGCCGCAGCACAGAGGGAAGAAAGATGACCGATGGGCAGTATTTTTAAGGCATATTAACCCAATTACAAGTATATTTTTTACAATCGTGGCTCCGACATCCATCACCACGACGTTTATTAGCCCCCGAGCCAGGCTGTGTCAGATGAAGGCCTCGCCAGCGCCGGCCGCGCCTCTTAAACCGCGTGATTTTATCAAAATCTTCGGAAGTGAAGCAATCACTAAAAGGTGTCGGGGAATTAAAATGTTCTGTCTCGGTGAAAGAGATACACTCCTTGTAACATCTATCAGCGGCGCCTGCTTTTTTTAAGACACGTTACTATGCAGAGAAAAGGCGTCACGCGGGAGGGCTTCTAGAAGGCTCTGCGACAGCCATTCTTCACGCTTAAAAATGGGCTGCGACTGCTTCACTCGCTCGAGCCCCGCCGTGGGCTGTCCACCAGCTTGCGCCCTCAGGCTGGGGTCCCTCATCGGCTAGTCCCTGCCACCAGCACCTTCCCGAGCAGCGGCCAGAGGGGGGTGCCCAGCCGGGAGCCTGGAGCATTGTGCTGACCTGGCCCCGGCTCCTGCTGTGTGGGTTGTGGAGGGACCATGTGTGCTGCCCTTGGCCCTGGGCTCCGGCCCTGCCACGCACAGGGTCTGGGGGCTTCTGGTTCTCATCAGCAGTGGCAGAAACAGTAGGCAGGGGCAGGGCCAGTCAGTGGGGGCTGTGACAGGCCCCTCCACTGCAGTGGGGAGAGACCCTGAGGAGCGGCTGCGCAGGACCGCTTGGAGCTCTGAGAAGTGGGGGAGACCCCTAGGGAGTCGCAGGGTCTCCCCAACCATAGTGTGACTGCTGTGTCCCCCTAGACACGCTCCAGAGCTGCCAGATGAGAGGGAGAGAGGGAGGGAATGAAGGAGACAGAGAGGAAGAGAGGGACAGATAGGTACAGAGAGGGGACAAAGAAAACAGAGTGGATCGGACGGGGACAGGAAGGTGGCAGAGGGACACGAAGAGGGGAAAGGCTGAGAGGCCTCATGGCGGAATACACAAGGGCTTTCCTAAGGATTTGTTGAGGGCAGGCACATACGGACACAGGAGTCATGGGGGCATCGGGGAATGGGGGACTTCAAGGGCACGTAGGAGACCCAGAGGGCTCGGGGGCTCCCTTTGGAGAGTCCTTGTGTCGGTTGATGATACAGGAATTCGGGGAAGTACTGTTTTGGCGGAGGGGTGCACTGGGTCTGTCTGCGATGCTCAGGGGTTACTCCTGGATCTGCACTCAGGAATTACTCCTGGCGGTGCTCAGGGGACCTCATGGGATTCCGGGGATCGAACCTGGGTTGGCTGCGTGCAGAAGGCAAATGCCCTCCCCACTGTTCTGTCGCTCCAGCCTTGTCAGGGGGGAAGACACCCCCACAGTTGGATTGGAAACGAGCCGAAGCACAGGTCTGTCTCAGAGACTGCGGTAAAGCCTCACGCTGACATGATCCGGGCACCTGTGGGGGCTGGAGCTGGGCAGGGGTCCTGGTGCCTTGGGTGAGAGTGGGACTGGAGGGGTGGCAGGAAGTGACCGAGTTCAAGTGGGAGACCGTGGGGTTGCTGTGGGGAGGATCATGGGGAGGATTTTTGGGAGGATCATGGGGGGACTGTGGGGAGGCTCATGAGAAAGATCATGGGAGGATCATGGGGAGGACTGTGAAGAGGATAATGGGGAGGACTGTGGGGAGGATCATGGGGGGACCGTGGGAAGGCTCATGAGGAAGATCATGGGAGGATTGTGGGGAGGATCATGGGGAGGATTGTGGGGAGGATCATGGGGAGGATTGTGGGGAGGATCATGGGGAGGATCATGGGGAGGATTGTGGGGGATGATCATGGGCAGGATTGTGGGGGAGGATCATGGGGAGGACTGTGGGGAGGATCATGGGGGGACCTGGGGAGGCTCATGAGGAAGATCATGGGAGGTTCATGGGGAGGTTCATGGGGAGGATCATGGGGAGGATTGTGGGGATGATCATGGGGAGGATTGTGGGGAGGATCATGGGGAGGACTGTGGGGAGGATCATGGGGAGGATTAGAGTTAGCAGGAGCTGGGCACAGACTTGTCCTGGGATGACCAGCCTCAAGAGTAGCCAGGCCATGGAGTGACTAAGTCTGGTGCTTGGCGCTGGGCGCTGACCTGGGCAGGGCTCAGTGGGGTCAGCTATCTCTGGTGAGGCCTGCTCTGTCTGTGGGCTGAAGGTTGGGGTGAGGTGGGCAACAGGCAGGTCAGCTGTCCCCGCTCGTGCCCTCCCTGTCCCCACAGAGGTGAGGCGTGTGCTGTCACCAACCCATGGCCGCCCGCGGGTGCTCCCAGGCAGTAACTGCCGCAGTCAGCAGGGAGAGCAAAACCTGCTAGAACCGCAGCAGCTTCTGTCAGCGTGACTGTGGCCCTAGCAGGTGGCAGTTAGTTCTCCGCCTCCTTCCCTTGCACATGATGACGCTCTGCCCAGAAATTCCTGCGACCCCAGGCCTGTACCCAGCCTGGGACCACCTTCTCTCCTTCACCTACCCCGCCCCTACCTGGAGGCAGGCCGCTGCCCCTGCAGGCCTCCCTGAGGGGCTGTGGGTGGGGAGGCGCCCCCCAGGGAGGGGCCTGGTGGTGATGGGGTCCCTCAGGGCTGCCCCACCGGGGGCCCTGTGGGCACAGCCGTTCCCCTTGCCCTGAACCTTGGCTTGTCCGGTCACAGGCGCCACCTCGCGAGGTCAGCAGTTAGTCTGGGCTGTGCTTGGTCCGAGATTTAATAGTTCTCTCCTTTTCTCCCTTAAAAAGATCAGTAAAAACTGTTAATTTGATCAATACTTAATTTTTCCCCGGAGTGTGCTTCTCCTGCAGGCCCGTGATAAGCGGGCGGCGGGGCAGAAGGACAAGTAAATTGTCAGGAATCCCCCGTCTCCGGCCGCTGCACCACTTAGAGCCGTGTAATTTATACCCCGGCAGTGGCTCTGCAATTACCCTGTCTACTGCTGTCGACACTATCGCGCTATCTTTTAAATAGATCCGCCTGGGCCGGTCCAGACGAGCCCGCAGGACAAATGACACCATCCCTCATCCCGCAAGCCCCGCCGAGATAAGTCCCTTAAAGAGGGGCCCATTTATCAGCTGATACAAGCCGGGCACTTACAAGCCCACTTCTTTGTTTGGGCTCTTTTCAGATTTCCAAAGCTATTGATCTCCAAGGAGGAGCGGCCAGCGGGGTGGGGGCCTGCCGCTGCCCCACCCCGCGGTGCCAGCCGAAGTGCAGAGGGGTTCTGTTTGCATTAGTGGGGACGGGGGCGTTTCCCTCCTGTACTAGAGAGGCTGGGCTGGTCACCTGACAGGGCTGGGCTATGCCAGGTGGGCCTCCCCCAGCACTTGAGCCCACAGACGGCTGTCTGGACCTTACCCTGGCCGCTGGGGCCTGAGCTCTGGGCAGAAAGTCAGGCCAGTCTCGGCCAGGGGTGCGTGGTCTGCAGTGGGGGAGCAGGGCTGCAGGGGTGCTGTCCCCTCCCCGTGGGCCCCCTCGGCTGCCCCCCAGTACTGCCTGCCTGCAGCCTGGTCAGCTTGGGGATGCAGGCCTCGGTGCTTCCTGGTGACTGGGCGGGGTCCCGAGATCTCACTGGCCTCCTGTTCCCACAGAGCCGAGACGGAGTAGGGATGGGCTGTGCGGTGCAGATGTGGGCAGCACTGACAGGGTGGTCGGTGCCGAGGGTCCTGCCTGCTCACAGCGCCCAGTGCCACAGGCCCCGGATCAAGCTGGTTTCTCTCCTTGCAGCCACAGCAAACCCAGAGACACGACAGGCCCTCGGGCGCCTCCTGCGTGGCCTCTTCCTCCGGCCCCACGGCTCAGGCCATCTCCGCTCAGGGGACACCTGGACCCCCAGACTCAGCCGACACAGAACTCTCCTGGCCGAAGGGCTGCATCGGTACTGCCCAGGGACCCCAAGGTCTGACCATAAAAGGAGAGCGGAAGGGGTCAACGGTCCTGGACTACTGATGTCGAAGTGCAGAGGGACAGGGGACAGTGTGGGGGTTGGGGACAGTGTGGGGAGACAGAGGACAGTGTGGGAGACAGTGTGGGGGACAGTGTGGGGGACAGTTTGGGGAGACAATGTGGGGGGGACAGTGTGTGGGACATTGTGGGGGGGACAGTGTTGGGGCGACAGAAGACAGTGTGGGGGACAGTGTGGGGGGACAGTGTGGGGGACAGAGGACAGTGTGGGGGACAGTGTGGGG
Organism: Cryptotis parvus; assembly: GCA_021461705.1. Classification (NCBI taxonomy): domain Eukaryota; kingdom Metazoa; phylum Chordata; class Mammalia; order Eulipotyphla; family Soricidae; genus Cryptotis; species Cryptotis parvus. The sequence continues at coordinate 49,652 of JAJIBD010031496.1, forward strand.
GACAGAGGACAGTGTGGGGGGACAGTGTGGGGGACAGAGGATAGTGTGGGGACAGTGTTGGGGGACAGTGTGGGGGACAGTGTGGGGGACAGTGTGGGGGGACAGTGTGGGGATAGTGTGGGGGGACAATGTGGGGACAGTGTGGGGGGACAGAGGACAGTGTGGGGACAGTGTGGGGGATTGTGTGGGGGGGGACAGAGACAGTGTGGGGGACAGTGTGGGGGACAGTGTGGTGGACAGTGTGGGGGGGGGACAGTGGGGGGGACAGTGTGGGGACAGTGTGGGGGACAGTGTGGGGGACAGTGTGGGGGGGACAGAGACAGTGTGGGGGGGACAGTGTGGTGGACAGTGGGGGGGACAGGACCGCGTGAGGAGTCCTTGAACCGCGTTCCTCTCTCTTGAGGGTTGTGAATCTGTGCTGCGGTCAGTGCCATGGTGGGATTGTGATGTCACTGTCCTCTGAGGCGGGAGAGGAGAGGAGGCTGGGCTGGAGGAGCGCTCAGGGCTGTGGGGCTAGCTTTCTGCTGGGCCAGACTCAAACCCTGGCCTCCGGGTGTGCCCTGGAGCATTTGCAGGGCCACGTTCTGCCTGTGCATGGAGCCATCGGGCACTTGGCTGCGTGATGCACGGGCCTCCCCCAGAGTGTTGGCATTACTCGGCGGCATGGAGGGTGGGTCCTGGCACTCCTCCATTGCTGAGACTTGGGAGCAGCCATGTGGGGCAGGGGGCAGGGGGATGTGTTTCAGCCAGCAAAAACCCGCTGTTATGAAAGATGAAAACTGGCCATTTGCAGCCAGATGGAAGGAGCTGAAGAGAATCGGGAAGAGCGAAGAAGCAGAAGCAGAATGACAAATGCGGACGGTCCTGTCCACATGAGCAGTGAAGGGCGCGAGACGGAGACAAATCTCCCCATGAGGGACTGAGGGAGGATGGGAGAGGCCGGTCCATCCAGAGCCGGTGGGTGTTCACTTCTGATTAAATAGGAGCATGAGGGGCGCCGAAAATGCGAGCACCCCAGAGCCAGCTGGTGGCGACTGCACAAGATGTGGCCCAAGTCCACACCAACCAGGACTCTTGGTGGCTGCACCAGCCGGGACTTTGGCTGCTGCAAGACGCAGACAGCTGGGAGGCTCCCTGCACCTCCACTGTGGGGGGTGCCCACCTGGATGTAGACCCAATGTTTGGAGGATCCTAGAGACCCTGCATGGAAGCCACCTGTGCCTCAGGATGCAGTCAGAGACCAGTCACTCACCACTGACCTTCACATCACCTGCGTGACTGACTTTAACTGTGATCACTATGACCTTCACGGTACCTTTCAGTGACCTTCACTTTTTGATCATCAGAGTGACCTTCACCACGAGCTATTGTGATCTTCACAGCAGACCCTGCCCACCTGTGTGCTGGGGTGAAGCTTCTCACAGGGCTCCTCAGTGCCGGACACTGCAGGCCGTGAGCCGGAAGGAGCACAGACCTGCCTGGTTACTGCTTTGCGTGTGGGCCCAGGTGCAGATCAGGTGGGAGGCAGAGTCAGACCAGGTAGGGGTCAGGTCTAGATCGAAGTCACATCAAATGCAGATCAGAGGTGATCAGGTGTGGGTCAGGCGTGGGTCAGGTGTGGGTCAGGTGTGGGTCAAGTGTCTATCAGGTGTGTGGGTCAGGTGAGGTCTGCTGCAGTGGTGTCCTTCCAGGAGCAGAGCACACCTTGGGCCCACAGTGCCTTGTGCATTCTTGCTGGGACCACGCTCGTGGTGGCTCTAAGCGCACTTGGAATGTGGGAGCTGGACCAAGTGCCGGGCTCAGGGGTCTGGGGCCGAGAGGTGCTGCAGAGGTGAAGAGGCCCCTGCCCACGTGCCTGGTGGGGGGACGGTGCGTGGCCCAGGAGCCATGGCGGCAGCTCCATCGCTGGGTCTGAGAAGGCCTGGCTCCTGCAGCTTCTCGGTGCCAAAGTTCCTGTGGCCACTCTGGTCTCCAGGCCTGCGTCAGCCACCCTCTAAGCCTGGACATGTAGTGTTTTTTATTTATTTATTTATTTATTTTTTTGGCTTTCTGGGTCACACCCGGCAATGCTCAGGGGGTTACTCCTGGCTCTTCGCTCAGAAATTACTCCTGGCGGTGCTGGGGGGACCATATGGGATGCCGGGGATTGAACCCGGGCGGGCACAGGCCGGCTCGTGCAAGGCAACGCCCTACCCCTGGGCTATCGCTCTGGCCCCAGGACATGTAGTGGTTTATGGGCAGGATAGGGTCTCCGTGCCTTGTCTATTGTGTTCGGGCAGCCCAGGAAGCTGAGGGGGTAGGGTCCGAGGACAGGCCCCAGAGCTTCTGGTACTCAGCAACAGACTGTGTTTAAATAAAATCTTTACTTCTGCCATGCCAGGCCTGGAACCCAGGACCTCTCATCCGGCGGAGAAGAAAAGCCCAGGGGCCATGAGGGTCCGTGTGGCACTGCCGCACCATGCCCAGGCCCAGAGCCCCCACGCCATGAAGCTGGGCACTGACACAGCTAGGTCCGTCTGGTAGCACAGATGTGCCAGGGATCAAGCCCTGGGCTCCATCGCGTCTCCCCTCTGAGCCACATCCTGGCACCTGGCGCCCATGTCTGTGGGTGCTGGCGCCCCGGGGTCCCCGGCTGTGCGTGAGGTGGGACTTTGTCGGCCTGGTCCCACTTGGGGGTCCTGGAGAGCACATGGCAGAGATCCTGGGGAGGAGGGGTCCTGCCTCCTGCCCACCTGGGACCCGGGCTCAGGTCAGCGCTTCCATGGGTCTCTTCGGCTGCTACCTCGGCCCACTTTATTTATTTATTTTTTTTTTTTATTTATTTATTTTTTTTTTATTTATTTATTTATTTATTTTGCTTTTTTGGGTCACACCTGGCAATGCTCAGGGTTTCTCCTGGCTCTGCACTCAGGAATTACTCCTGGCGGTGCTCGAGGGGACCATATGGGATGCCGGGGATCGAACCCGGGCGGCACAGGCCAGCTGTGTGCAAGGCAAGCGCCCTACCCGTTGGGCTATCGCTCCGGCCTGACCTCGGCCCACTTTAGATTCACAGTCCACACCACGGGAACTGACTCTACAACAAGCCAGTCTGGGCTCCCTGCACAGGTGAGTCCGCATCCCATCTCGCCTCAAATAAACAAGAGACTGAGTGTTCCCCACCTGCTCTTCCTCCTCTGCTCTGCCCATAAACAGTCTGTAATCAGTGCGTGGGCCAATGGCCCAATCTGTCATCTGCTCACCCTGTTATATCACACATATCTATGGACATTGTCTGCTCATCTGCTGTTGCAGTACACTGCTGCCCAGAGCCTTGCATCTGGCCTCGAGCTGCCTCCTGTGGGCCACTTTGTAGATAGGAGGAGGATAGTTTGAATGTGGCAGTTTATCTGACCATGTATTCTATACTGGCTGATATAAATATTCTCGCATGCTGCCACAATCATTGTGGGACTAGCTAGATCTTACCGGTATATTTGCCTGGCCATATTGGATATCTAAGTAATTAGACCGAGAGAGAAATGCTGTTTGCCTCCAAGCAAGCAAGCATGGCTCTCTGATAACTCAAAAGGCAGATAAAATACAGAGCAACCATGATGTAAAGATGAGACTCTTGTGAAGGCTTGGAGAAATATATAACTGGCTATAGAATATTCTTTGGATTCATGTCTTTGTACTCTGAGATACGGCTTATCTCAGAAGCCCCTCCTCCACTCTACCCTGTAGGGGCACTTCCAAGGCAGATCTTGGCTTCTTGGCAACATTAACATCTCAAAGGGCCTGGGGCAATAGGCCAGCGGGGAGAGCATCTGCCTTGCATGTGGCCGACCAGGGTTGGATCCCTAGCATCCTATATGGTGCCCTTAGCACTGCTAGGAGTAATTCCTGAGTGCAGAGCCAGGAGTAACCCCTGAGCATCCCCGGGTGTGACCCAAAAAAAAAAAAAGCTCAAAGGGCTAGGTGAGGTCCTGGGAGAAATTACCTGAGGGTATTTGACCCGTTGGAGTGGCCGTCTATGTTGCAGGGATATAAAAACTGTAGCCTGCTTTCTTTCTGGGCTCCTTTTACGGCGCTCTCTTTCTTTCTTCTTTGCTGTTTCCTCTCTGCGGGGAGGGGGCCTTAGCACTAACACGTGGTGGCAGCCATCTTAGCCTACATGTGGCCAGGGCCCAGCCAGGAACCGTAAGTTGGGGGTTTTCCTGTTACTGATTTGTATGCCTGAACCTGTGTAAGTAAAGCATTTTGGAATTTCTCTAGATTATCACGTCTTTGTCCGCCGCCGGCTGCCGATCCCCTGGGGCAGAAGGAGATCCCTGACATGCTCCCGGATTTTGTGTGGGGCACCCCAGCGTTTCCTCATAATCTGCCTGTGCCTTATTCCCATATATGTCCACCCACTAGCCACCCATAACAACCATCCACCCACTAACCACCCATATCCCCCATCCACACACTCACCATTCGTATCATCCATCCACCCACTTGCCATCCATATTACCCATCCACTCACTCACCATCCATAACACCCATGTAAATCACGCATCCACTCGTCACCCATATCACACATCCACCCACTCGCCATCCATATCCCCCCATCCATCCATCCATCCATCCATCTACCCACCCACCCATCATCCATCCATCCATCTATCCATCCATCCATCCATCCATCCATCCATCCATCCATCCATCCATCCATCCATCCATCCATCCATCCATCCATCCATCCATCCATCCATCCATCCATCCATCATCCATCCATCCATCCATGCTCCACCCATCCCTCCACCCACCCATAATCCTCTGCTCACTCCTGCACCTTTCTTTTTCTTTCTTTCTTTCTTTTTTTTTTTTTTTTGCTTTTTGGGTCACACCTGGCAATGCTCAGGGGTTACTCCTGGCTCTGCACTCAGGAATTACTCCTGGCAGTGCTTGAGGGACCATATGGGATACTGGGGATCGAACCCGGGCCAGCATGGGCCGGCGCGTTCAAGGCAAACGCCCTACCCGCTGGGCTATCGCTCTGGCCCCCTTTTTTTTTCTCACTCCTGCACCTTTCATCCGTCATCTGTACATCATCTCTCATCCACCATTCATCCATCTCTTCCTTTCCATCCACATCTCCAGTGTCAGCCCATCTGCCCAAACCTACCTAGATCTCACTCACAATGGTGCTAGCCCTCTGGAGGTGCTGTCCACTGCCCCTCCTCTCCAATCCTTGCTCAGCCCGTGTCTCTAGTCGTGGCCTTCTACCTTGCCAGCTCATCCTTTCTGGAAGCCCCCATCCCTATGGGTGCTGCTCTGAGGGCTCTTTGCCTTCTTCTGGATGGCAGCAGATTGACTGGGGGCTTGCTCCACACCTGGGCTGTCTCTGGGCCTTCAGCGCTCACTCCCACTTGGGCGCTGGTGCGAAAGAGACTGTGCCATCTGCTCCAGTGTGATGAAAGACAAAACGTGGGAGAACCTTCCGCTTCCTTCCTCTCATGAGGGGCCTTACTCAGTGCTGTGGGGGCTGAGCAGAGCTGCCCGCAGTGCAGGAGGCCTGCCTGGAGGAGGGGTATTTTCTCCCCAGCCATCCTGCAGCCCAGCCACGGCTTTCTGCCTGGCTGTGCCCTCACCCACACATGCACACTCACAGACATGTGCAGTCACACATACACACACGTGCACTCACACATGCACACTCCACATACTCACACTCATGTACATGCACACTCACAGACACATGCACATTCACTCAGGCACATGCACGCTCACATAGAAACGCACACTGATACACACGCATACTCACAATCACACAGCCACACACACGCATACTCACATGGACACATGTATGCTCACATACACATGCAAATTCAAGACACCTACACACTTACACCTGCACACTCACAGCACATGTACACACATGACACAGACACATGCGCACTCAGACACATGCACAGACACGTGCATACTCAGACACATGCACACTCACAATGTACTCACACATACATAGTCACACACATGCACACACATGCTCACACATGCTCACACATGCACACTCCGACACACGCACTCACACAAACACATGCACACTTACAAGTCACCCACACACAGACACATGCATACTCACACATGCACATTCATGCACAAGCACACTCCCATACATGCACACATGCACACTTACACATAAACACATAAAGATGCATGTGTATACATACAAATGCACACATGTACACACATGCAGACACAATGCTCAGATGCACAATATATTCTTTCACACTTGCACACACATACAAAACCACATGCACACACATGCAGACATGTACACATTTTCACAGATGCACACACTTGCACACAGGCACACATACATGTCCACACTCAGGCCTCCAGATTCTGGATGCCTCCCCTGATGCTGCTGGGATGGCCAGGCTGTGGGCAGGGCTGGCGCAGGGCCCTGGAGTGGGGCAGAGGCTGTCCCTGGGGCCAGGGTGAGCTGTGGCAGTGCCTGGTGAGCGCCAGCGCCCGCCACACTCCATCATTAGGGATGACAGCGGGAACGGTGGGAGTTCATTACAGGGACCATGAATTGTTGGAGGTAATTTAGATTACAATTTAAAAGTTTAATTTAAAAATCTATCAACAAATGTGAAAGTACTGGGGAACATTTTAAAATGCGCTTTAATCTCGCCAGCACAAATAGCTTTTGGAGCTCTAAGCATCACCACCTGGAAAAACAGTAAAACTTTACTGCATCTTTAATTAAATTACAAACACAAAGGATAATTAACTTTTTTATTTTTATTTTATTCGTGCCATTGTTTCTGCTGGAGCTCGATATCTCGGCTGTTTGAGGACATTTACAGCCTGGGGCGGCTGCGGGAGGGCCCCTGTCAGCTGCCTGTCCCCCACCAGAGGCTGGGGAGCTCCAATGCCCCAGCACCGGCTCCCTGAGGGCCCCCGCTGGCTGGTAGGACAGTGAGAGCCACCCTCCAACTGGGAGCTCTGTGCCTGGACCTGCGTCAGTGAAGTGGGCCCCTGCAAACCTCTCTAAGTTCCTGGGACCCATGTCCCCTGTCCCCTGGGAAGGGAAGTGAGGGCATGAACTGGACCATGAGGAGCCCCAGCTGGTACTTGAGTCCTTGGGGGGTCTAGGGTTCTGGGGGGGCTCAGATGCTGGGAAGGCTGCACCCAGCCAGCCAACCTCTGCTTCCCATGGCAAAGCCCACATAGACACCAGGGGGCGCTGTGCAGACATGGTGGGCCTAGACCATAAGGGTGGCGCTGGTGGAACATGGAGCAGGGGAGGCGTGGCCCTGAAGGAGAGCTGGCTCCAGGGGCGTGTGGATGCTGGTGGGTGGAAGCAGCAATAGAGGGGATATGGAGAGAGAACAGAGCATGGGGAGAGAATAGAGCATGGGGAGAGAATAGAGCATGGGGAGAGAATAGAGCATGGGGGAGAATAGAGCTTGGAGGGCAAATAGAGCATGGGGGGAGAATAGAGCATGGGGAGAGAATAGAGCATGGGGGAGAATAGAGCATGGGGAGAGAATAGAGCATGGGGAGAGAATAGAGCATGGGGAGAGAATAGAGCATGGGGGGGAGAATAGAGCATGGGGAGAATAGAGCATGGGGAGAGAATAGAGCATGGGAGAGAATAGAGCATGGGGGGAGAATAGAGCATGGGGAGAGAATAGAGCATGGGGGAGAGAATAGAGATTGGGGAGAGAATAGAGCATGGGGAGAGAATAGAGCGTGGGGGAGAATTTTAGAGCATGGGGGAGAATAGAGCATGGGGAGAGAATAGAGCATGGGGAGAGAATAGAGCATGGGGAGAGAATAGAGATTGGGGAGAGAATAGAGCATGGGGAGAGAATAGAGCGTTGTGGGGAGAATAGAGCATGGGGGAGAGTAGAGAGCGTGGGGAGAGATTTTAGAGCATTGGGGGAGAATAGAGCATGGGGGAGAGAATAAGAGCGTGGGGGAGAATTTTAGAGCATTGGGGGGAGAATAGAGCATGGGGAGAGAATAGAGCATGGGGAGAATAGAGCATGGGGAGAGAATAGAGCATGGGGAGAGAATAGAGCGTGGGGGAGAATAGAGCATGGGGGGGAGAATAGAGCATGGGGAGAGAATAGAGCATGGGGAGTGGGAGAGAACAGAGCATGGGGGGAGAGAATAGAGCATGGGGGAGAATAGAATGTGGGGGGAGAATAGAGCGTGGAGAGAATAGAGTGTGGGGAGAGAATAGAGCATATGTTCCCCCAGCACTGCCAGTTGTAAATCCTGAGGGCAGAGCCAGGAATAACTCCTGAGCATTGCTGGGTGTGACCAAAAAGAAAAAAGGAAGAAAATAGAGCATGGAGAGAAAACAGAGCCTGCAGAGAGGAAGGGAGGAGAGAGAGGAAGGGCGGGTGCAGAGCAGGCCACTTACTCCTGCACTTGTGGGTCCTCTGGGGGATGGGCTCAGCCCTGGGTCTGTGGTGGGAGCTGTGTGTGTGCATGTGTGTGTGCGTATATATGCATTGTATATGTGCACATATGTGTGTGCGTGTGGGTGCTAGCACTGGTGTGTAGAAGCCCCCGCGTGTACAGACCCACCGTGGCATCCATCCTGCCAGGAGCGCGCAGCCCCTCACTCACTCACGGCAGGCAGGGGGCGTGCTCCTGGCCTGCCCTGGGTTGTCCCTGGGCACCACCCCCAGCCCGGCCCTGGGCTGCAGCCCATGTGGTGTTCAGCTTTAGTGCTGTGGCTGCTTAATTATTGGTTAATCCAGCAATTTAGCATGCTTCATTTAATTCTAATTAGGAGAATTAATAGGCAGGGGAGAGTCATTCCAGCAGAGCTGCACAAACAAAGCCCAGGGTGGACACTGCCCACGGCCTGTGGGGCCACCCCACCAGCAGGGCTGGGACTGGGCTCCTGCGACTAGCTGTGTGGGGGGGCGTGGCCACCAAGGGTGGGGCTCGCGGGGGAGGCTGCAGGGGGCCCCTCTGCGGTCCGGTTGCTGTTTGCTGCTCACCAGCGCCTCCTGACAAGGCCGACAGTGGACAAGTCTGTTCCTCTAATTAAGGTGCTAATTGAATTAAATGGCCGCGGTAATGAGTGGATGAGCAGTATAAAAAGTAAAGAGTCAGATAGGCCAATTAACCAGGCACAGAGCATAATTATAACACGGGGTACACGCCACCGCCCCCGCACTGTTAATTGTTACGGGGATTTATGGTGATGGCCCGCAGGCAACAGCAGACCTGCCCGGCGGTAATTAAAAAAATGATATTCTACACAAACGCCCGCTGCGCTAATTAGGCCTTGATTTACATAAAGGCCGAGGCGGCCGCTGGGGGGCGGGAGGGGGCTGGGCTCCCGCCTGGGTGGTGACCTGCAGAGCCCCCAGCCGTGCTCCCGCCCATCTGCGGTCGCCTCACTCGGGGACCCCAGACCCTTGCGGTGTATTTGGCAGGCTGGGAGGCCCCACACCCGTTGTAGCTCCAGGAGACACCCCTGGGTGGGCCCCCTCTGCTGCCCCCAGCCCGCCCAGCGCCCCACCGAGACCCCGGCAGATTTATCGCGGTGCTCACTCTGAACAGAACTTCGCCTCATTTACAAATGTAATTTCAATTGGGGGCCGTTTTCCAATCTCCTTTCATTTGAGGGGCCGCGGGCTGGTGCGCTGATGGCATGATTGCCCAGGCGCGCCCGTAAATTGGGAAGGATGTTTTAGCAGGACACGTCCCCCGCTGCCGGCAGCTGTGGGGTGCTCGGCTGTCCCCTCAAATCACGGTTATGGAATAATTTAGCCCGCGATGCCGTGATTACTGCCGCCACCGATCATACTGTCAGAGCGAGAGCACTTCAGCTGAGCTCCCCACGCCGCTGTTTGGCTTCGGTAATGAGCTCTTATTACCCTCACAAAGGGTGCGGGTGGGGCGTGATAGATAGACGCGAGATTAAACGAGATCTTTATGACTCCTGCGCCCATCACTTCTGACTGTGCGTTCGACAGCCGACTTGGTCCTATTTGCTCTCATTGGAGCCGGTATTAGCTCACCGGTGCTGGCTCACCCGGCAAAGCCGCTTAAGGTGGAATCAGGGGCTGCCAGCTTGGGGGCTTGCCCTGCCCAGGACAGGGCCCCAGGCCTGGGCCAGTCACCAGGCACCCACAGACCCGGAGTGCAGAGAGGCCAGAGGGAACCGCCCCCTCCTCCCTCTGGGCTTCAGCTCCAGCTGGGAGGGGAGACCGTTTATTTGGGACCCTGGGGTAACCAGCTACTTCCTGGGTGCCTCTGTAGGCTTCCAAGGGGGCTAGACCCCAGCATTTGTCACCTGGTCCACACTCTATACACCCTCACCTGTGCTCAGGCGCCAGTGGCCCTTGGGGAGGGTCAGGGCAGGGTACGTGTGTAGGCTCCGGCCCCCTGTGCCCCTGTCATTTCTGGGCCCTGTTTGTGGCCAGAAGTCATGGTCCAGCATCAGCCTGAGGGCCCACAGCTGTTGCAGCCCCATGGTCCATGGACTTTGTCCACTGTTCCTGTCCACAGCAACGGCTCAGTCTGTCAGACCACAGCCCTTGGCACCACCAGGCCAGGACCCACCTGTGGGCTTTGGGGCCTGAGCGTTCCTGTCGGCCAGCGCAGAGACTGTCCACCCAGACCCACTGACCACCCCTAAACACCCCCACATCCTGCCCCCCACCTCCAGGGGGGCTTCTGCTCCTCCCCAGCCAACAGCTCTCTGCATCCCTCACGGCTATGTCCAGTGGCCTCAGTCAGGGCTGGGTTCCCTGGTGGCAGAGTCAGGACCGGGAGACATCCAGGGAAGTGGCTGCTGCCCACTAGGGGTGGGTCCCAGCAAGGGGATGGGCAAAGGCTGCCATGGTGAGGCTTTGGGAGCTAAGCTCGGTCCTAGGGGCTCTGGGGGCAGAGTCTGGAGTGGACAGAGGGAGGAGGCCATGCCCCTAGGGGACACTGGGACCCTGTTCTCAGAGTTGGGGAGTCAGAGACCACATGAGAGTCGCTGAGGCTATCTGGCTGCATCCCCTGATGGAGCAGACATGCCTCCGGCCTCCTGTGGAACAGTCCCCACAGGGCCACGGGCCAGTTCCCTCAGGGCCACGTGAGAGTCCCTCAGGGCCATGAACAATCCCGCAGGACCATAGACCATTTTCCTCAGGACCACGTGAGAGTCCCTCAAGGCCATGAATAGTTCCCACAGGACCATGAGCCTGTTCCCTCAGGGCCACATAAGAGTCCCTCAGGGTCATCAACAGTCCCCACAAGACCACAGGACAGTTCCCTCAGGGCCACGTGAGAGTCCCTCAGGGCCATGAACAGTCAGAACCATGGGACAGTCTCTTCAGGGCCGTGTGAGAGTCCCTCATGGCTATGAACAGTCTCCTCAGGGCCATGAGATAAGTCCCCTTAGGGCCAAGGGACAGTCCCTCAGAGCCACAGTCTCCTCAGAGCCATAGACAATCCCTATTGGCCATGGCACTATCCCTCAGGGTCACAGGACAGTCCCCTTAAGGTCATATGAGAGTCCCTCAGTGCCATGAATAGTTCCCTCAGGACCATGGGATAAGTTCCCTCAGGGCCACAGGACAGCCCCCTCAGAGTCATGGAAAACAATCTACTCAAGGCCACAGAAAGTCCTCTCAGACCACAGAGTTCCTCAGGGCCACTTGAGAGACCCCAAGTGTCATGTGAGGAGTCTCTCAGAACCACAGACAGTCCTCTCCTCCCCAGGACAGTCCCTCAGGGTCATGGAGAGTCCCCTCAGGGCCATGGAACAGTCCCTCAGAATTGGGAGTGTCTAGCGCTGAGCCCAGGAGGGGTAGGAGTCTAGGGGGAGGGCGCGCACATCTGAGACCCACCATGACGAAGAAGATGAACACAGGGGGGCTCCCCTCTTTTCCTTGAGGCTCCCATCCACATTTTTCTAGAATCAACCCAGTGGCTCGAGAGTGAGTGTAGGTGCATGTACTGCATGCTTCTGTGTTTGCCATGCCTGGGCGGTGGATGGTGAGTCCCTCAGAAGGTGTCCCTCAGGTGCTGGACTGTGGAGTGTCCCTTGAGGAAGGTGTCCCTCAGGCCTTCCCCGGGCTGGGCTCCAGGACAGGGGGTGCTTTTTCACCTCCTCTGGGACTGTGGATGCTGCCCCAGCCCTGCTCTCTCCAGGTGGGTGGGTCCTAGGGGGCACTGGCCCCCAGAACAGAAGCCCCCCAAGAGCACTGCTCACTCAAGCCCTGTGAGCTAGCAGGACATCTGAGACCAGCTCTCTGGCCCCCTCCTGTGTGGGGGGTGTGTCCGGCCAGGACTGACCCGTGCTGGGAGTGCTGGGCTCAGCGGAAAGGAGCTCCCTGGGCTGCCAGAGCAGGGCCCAGCACAGGAGCGAGGTGTGAGCTACGTGTTGTGGGTGTGGTGTGAGTGTGAGGTATCGTTGTGGGCGTGGGGTGTTGCTGTGGGTGCAGGGTGTGAGATATGGGTTATGGGTGTGCCTGGGGTGTGGGAGTGTGTGCGGGTGTAGAGTATGAGGGTGGGTGTGGGAGTGAGAAGTTGCTATGGGGTGTAGGTGTGAGCTGTTGCTATGGGGTGTGGGTGTGGGCTGTTGCTATGGGGTGTGGGTGTGGGCTGTTGCTATGGGGTGTAGGTATGAGCTGTTGCTATGGGAGGTGTGGGTGTGGGCTGTTGCTATGGGGTGTGGGTGTGGGCTGTTGCTATGGGGTGTGGGCTGTTGCTATGGGGTGTGGGTGTGGGCTGTTGCTATGGGGTGTGGGTGTGCTGTTGCTATGGGAGGTGTGGGTGTGGGCTGTTGCTATGGGGTGTGGGTGTGGGCTGTTGCTATGGGGTGTGGGTGTGGGCTGTTGCTATGGGGTGTGGGTGTGGGCTGTTGCTATGGGGGTGTGGGCTGTTGCTATGGGGCATGGGTGTAGGCTGTTGCTATGGGGTGTGGGTGTGGGCTGTTGCTATGAGGGTGTGGGTGTGGGCTGTTGCTATGGGGGTGTGGGTGTGGGCTGTTGCTATGGGGTGTGGGTGTGGGCTGTTGCTATGGGGCATGGGTGTAGGCTGTTGCTATGGGGTGTGGGTGTGGGCTGTTGCTATGAGGTGTGGGTGTGGGCTGTTGCTATGGGGTGTGGGTGTGGGCTGTTGCTATGGGGTGTGGGTGTGGTTGTGAGCTTTTACTAGGGGGTATGGTTTTGGGTGATGGGATGATTTGAGGGGTGATGTGTGAACTGGAGGCCTTCAGGGTGAGCTGGGGAATATTTGGGCCTTATCTGGACCTCGAGTCCTGGTGTTTCTCCTCAGCGGGCTGCTGGACAGCACCCTCAGGCTCAGGAGAGGCCCGGAAGGTCCAGGAAGCAGCTGAGACCCTGTGCTGAGGGAAAGAGAGAGAGAGAGAGAGAGAGAGAGAGAGAGAGAGAGAGAGAGAGAGAGAGAGAGAGAGGAGAAAGGAGAGGAGGGATGCGGAAGGGGAGGGGTCAGAGGGAGAGGAGAGGGAGGAGGAAGAGGGGGTGAGGGAGGAGGGATGAAGGGGATGAGGGAGGAGGGGGAGGAGAGAGAAGGGGAGGAGGAGGGGAGTAGAGAGAGGAGAGGGAGGAGGGGGAACAAGGGAGGCCGTCCTGGCTGAGGGCTGCTGTGGACTGGGACTCCCCTGACCAGCCCCTGAGGCGCTGTGGGGAGCAGCTGGAATAGAGGCGCCGGCTGCCCTGCCCGCGCAGTGTGGTGGCCCCACAGGCTCTCCCTGTTTCCTCCAAGCAGCTTCCTGAGACACTGGGTGCACCTGAGCAACGAGGGGTGGTGGACAGCATGGTGGGAGGGTGGGTGCGGTGAGGGGGCAGGGAAGAGGGGCTGGAGGAGGGGCTAGAGACCCCCAGAGCACCCCAGACCCGAGGGGGCAGGAACGGGCCACCTTCAGGAGCATACTCAGGGACTTCCCTGGTGGGGAGGAGGGGGCTCGTGTGGGAGCACAGCTTCCACCTTAAGGAGTGAGCTCGGTGCCCGCCGCCCGGTGACAAATACTAATGTCTAAATCAGCCTCGGCGCCAGCCTTGCGCTCATGTTCTTTGCTGAAATGTCACCTGTTCCATCCAACGATTTGCATAATGCAAAGCTTCTCACTCGTAAAATACAGATTAAGAGGGGGAAGCCGAGTCATTCTGGAGGCAGAGAGCCATTTCAGAGGGAGCAGGGGGGCCGCGGAGGCTTAACCCTGTCCCTGCCGCCCAGCCCCCTCCGACCACTGGGCACCTGAGTCCTTTTCTGCTGCCCCTGGGCACTGACTGTCCCCACATCCAGAGGGAGGGAGAGGGGCTCAGAGTGGGGTCCTGGGCCTCAGCTGACAGGGGAGAACAGCTGGGAAGGCCGCTATCCACCCTCCAAGACTCTGGCCAGGCTGGGCGAGGGGCTGGTCCTGAGGCCCTGTGCAGTGCTCTGGGGCTGCCCGCACAGTCTCCACAGTCTCCGTATCTCTGTATCTCTGTAGTCTCCATATCCCCATAGTCTCCGAGTCTCCCGTAGTCTCCGTTATCTCCGAGTCTCCGTAGTCTCTGTAGTCTCCGTTATCTCCGTTCTCTGTAGTCTCCGTTATCTCCGTAGTCTCTGTAGTCTCTGTAGTCTCCATTATCTCCGTAGTCTCCGTTATCTCTGTAGTCTCCGTAGAGTGTCCATATTCTCTGCAGTCTCCGTAGTCTCCACCACCATAACCATCTCCACCATCACCATCACCATCACCACCACAACTATCACCACCTCCGTAATTTCTATCACCTCCACCGACACCACCAGCATCACCACCTTCATCACCTCTGCCGTTAGTACCATCAGCGGCTCCATCGCACCGTCACCCCACTGCCATTTCACCATCTACCACCTAACGCCCCTCATACATTCTCTACATCACTGCCTTTGCCACCATCACCTCTATCATTACTGCCACCAACATCACCACCACTTTCCATTATTACTGTGTTAAGGCTTAAAAATAACTGGATTGAGGGGGATTGTGGCTCCCGTCTGGGAGGTGCCCAGGCTCAGGAGACTCCTGTGGGTTCCACAGCCTTAACATTACTTGGGGGTCAGGGGAGTGACCATGGCAGCAGATGCTGGGCCCTAGCTGGGTCCCCCACAGCACTCACTGTCCCTTAGGGCCCTAAGGGCCTGTGTTAGCGTGGACACAATTTCCCTGACTGGTCCATGGAGTAGAGAGCAAGGCCAGAGGTTCCTGAAGGCCGCTCTTTAATGTTACTTTGCTTCGTCTCGCTGCTCTTGCTCTCTCTCTCTTACTACTCACCTCATCTCCGCCACCTTTGACTCCATTCTATGCTGTCTGGTGCCCAGTGCTGCCCTGGGCATCTCCCCTGCTCATCGCAGCCATGAGGTTGGTGTTGCCATCATGTCGCCTATGGTCAGGGAGGGGTGAGGCAGGGCTGCAGGGAGTGTCTGCCGAGGGAAGTGGCTGTTGTGTTTGTGTGAGGGAGGGCAGCTGAGACGTGATGCAGAGCCATGCTTTGTCCTGCGCCTTCTGTCCTGGCCTGGAGGCAGTGCCCGAGGACCAGCGGGGAAATTCATGTGTCCACAACACTTCTCGGTCTGTGGAGACATGAGGGGCTGGTCATCCCTGGACGCCTGGGACTTGCCTGCTGCTGCCCACCAAGCCCCTGGGACCAGCTCCTCTGCTGCAGCCTGTCCTGTCCTCCCAGAAACTCCACATGCCCGAGTGCTCTGTCCGTCCTCCCAGAGGCGCCACATGCCTGAGTGCTCCGTCTGTCCTCCCAGAGGCTCTGCATGCCCCGAGTGCTCTGTCCGTCCTCCCAGAGGCTCCGCATGCCCCGAGTGCTCCGTCCGTCCTCCCAGAGTCCGCTGGGTGTGGTACTGCCCATTCTGATCCTCCAGGGGCAGCAGGAAGGTTCAGCCTGTTGGCATGTGGGCATCCCTTGCCCTCTTTCTGGCCTTCCGAGGCCTGTGACCAGTCCACAGAGGGGTCTGCCTTCCTGTGAGCACCATGGCCATGCTCTGGCAGCCCCGTTCCTGCTCTGGCCCGCAGGGGCATCCAGAGTGTGGACGGGAGCCAGACACTCGGCAGCACTGGGCAGAGACGCCACACCTGTGGCTGTCCGCCCCCTTGGAAGGGCTGTGTGTGGCCCTGGTCACAGCCGCTGGCTCACCACCATGGGACAGCCTGGAAGACGCAGAGCTAGACCCACAGCTGCTGCCTTAGGAGCTCATCCCAGGGCACTGGGGGTGGTCCCCTAGGTATAAAGGGTAGGGCAGCCTCAGGCCCAAAGCAGTGGGACGCAGGGCTGGCGGCTCCAGGCTCGTTGCCTTTCACGGCCTGTTGTATCTGGCCAATGGCTCCTTTCAGGAAATGAGCCTGCAGATGGGGCAGGCTGAGATCTTAGCTCAGAGCCATCATCGACCCAGTGACCTCCTCTCCATCCATCGCCCACTCAGCTGCTTTCCAGCCATCTAGGGGCGCAAGTCTGTAGGTGGCGGGGGATCTGGAGTCAGGAGTCAGAGCCCCCAGACTTAGCCAGCAGAGCCCACAGAGGGGCAGCTTGGCAAGGTCAATGCCCTGAGCGGTCTCTGAAGGCGTGGTATGGGGTCACCCCTGGAGTATGTTAGTTGTGACGATGGGCCACAGCACACGCTGGAGACTGAGCCGAGGAGAGGGTCTGTGTCGCTGGCCTGTGGGGCAGAGGGGGCAGTGCTGAGAGTGTCCCCTTGTTCTGTCCCCACCACCCCACCACACAGTAGCTTGGGCGGACCAGCTGCACGTGCAGTCTTACTCATCACGCCCCCAGCAAGGAGCTGCCCATGCTGCCCTTCTTGCATGCCCAGGTGCCCTTGTCTGGTCATCTGGACCCCACTTTCATACACATGGTCATCTTCAGGTCATGGGGGGACCTCCCGCTTCCAGGCCGTCCTCTCCCCACTTCCCCCACACGCCCCCTCACTTACCAGGATCCCTCGAGGCTTGCTCCCACACGTCGGACACTCCTCTGGACCTGAACCATCTCGCCTCTCCTATCCCTCCTTCTCTTCCCTAGACGGGGGTCCTGTGAGCAGACGGTCCCTGCGCTGCACCCACAGCCCTCATCACCTCCCTCCTCAGGTCAACACTCAGTCCTGGAACCAGTCAGGGGCCCCTCAGCCTGTCCCAGGACGGGATATGGGAGTGCTAGGGGCAGGCCCCAAGGGAGAGCATAGAGGCAGAAGGGCAGGGGAAAGGCAGGTACCCTGCAACATGGGGATTGGGGGAGGGGCTGGGGGCAGCTGGGAGGCAGCGGGGTCCGGGCTGGAGGTTGGTCCTTCCTCCCGCTCTGATAAGGCTAATGGTTTCCCACTAATGAGAAAAGCTGAGCTGATGATGACAAATCACTGGGAGCAGTGGGGCTAAGCAGCAACACGTGCCCATTCAGAGCCAGGAGGGGCTGAGTCCCACCCACCCCAGCCAGGGGTGCCTGCACCTCAATCCCACCCACAAGAAGCCTGGCCGTGGGATGCCTGTGGAAGTGACTGGGGGAAGAGGGCAATGGATGCCTGGGGTGATCCCACTCAGACTCAGCCCCTGCATACTCATCTCCATTACCTCAGTCCTCACCTCAGTCCTTACCTCAGTCCTCACCTCAGTCCTTACCTCAGTCCTAATCTAATTACTCACCTCAGTCCTCATCTCAGTCCTAACCTCAGTCCTTACCTCAGTCCTCACCTCAGTCCTTACCTCAGTCCTCACCTCAGTCCTAACCTCAGTCCTCATCTAATTCCTCACCTCAGTCCTCATCTCAGTCCTAACCTCAGTCCTTACCTCAGTCCTCACCTCAATCCTTACCTCAGTCCTCACCTCAGTCCTTACCTCAGTCCTCATCTAATTCCTCACCTCAGTCCTCATCTCAGTCCTAACCTCAGTCCTTACCTCAGTCCTCACCTCAGTCCTTACCTCCAGTCCTCACCTCAGTCCTCACCTCAGTCCTCATCTAATTCCTCACCTCAGTCCTCATCTCAGTCCTAACCTCAGTCCTTACCTCAGTCCTCACCTCAGTCCTCACCTCAGTCCTCACCTCAGTCCCCACCTCAGTCCTTACCTCAGTCCTCACCTCAGTCCACACCTCAGTCCTTACCTCGTTCTCACCTCAGTCCCCACCTCAGTCCTTACCTCAGTCCTCACTTCAGTCCCCACCTCAGTCCTCACATCAGTCCCCAGCTCAGTCCTCACCTCAGTCCCTACCTCAGTTCTTACCTCAGTCCTCACCTCAGTCCCCACTTAAGTCCTTACCTCAGTCCTCACCTCAGTCCCCACCTCAGTCCTTACCTCAGTTCTCACCTCAGTCCCCACCTCAGTCCTCACCTCAATCCAAACCTCAGTCCTCACCTCAGTCCCCACCTCAGTCCTTACCTCAATCCCCACCTCAGTCCTTACCTCAGTCTCCACCTCAGTTCCCACCTCAGTCCTACCTCAGTCCCCACCTCAGTCCTTACCTCAGTCCTCACCTCAGTCCCCACCTCAGTCCTCACCTCAGTCCCCACCTCAGTTCTTACCTCAGTCCTCACCTCAGTCCTTACCTCAGTCCTTACCTCAGTCCTCACCTCAGTCCCCACCTCAGTCCTTACCTCAGTCCTCACCTCAGTCCCCACTTCAGTCCTTACCTCAGTTCTCACCTCAGTCCCCACCTCAGTCCTCACCTCAGTCCTTACCTCAGTCCTCACCTCAGTACTCACCTCAGTCCCCACCTCAGTCCTTACCTCAATCCCCACCTCAGTCCTTACCTCAGTCTACACCTCAGTCCCCACCTCAGTCCTCACCTCAGTCCCCACCTCAGTCCTCACCTCAGTCCCCACCTCAGTCCTTACCTCAGTCATCACCTCAGTCCCCACCTCAGTCCTTACCTCAGTTCTCACCTCAGTCCCCACCTCAGTCCTTACCTCAGTCCTTACCTCAGTCTCCACCTCAGTCCTTACCTCAATCCCACCTCAGTCCTCACCTCAGTCCCCACCTCAGTCCTCACCTCAGTCCCCACCTCAGTCCTTACCTCAGTCATCACCTCAGTCCCCACCTCAGTCCTCACCTCAGTCCCCACCTCACTCCTTACCTCAGTTCTCACCCACCTCAGTCCTTACCTCAGTCCTCACCTCAGTCCTCACCTCAGTCTCCACCTCAGTCCTTACCTCAATCCCCACCTCAGTCCTTACCTCAGTATCCACCTCAGTCCCCACCTCAGTCCTCACCTCAGTCCCCACCTCAGTCCTCACCTCAGTCCCCACTTCAGTCCTTACCTCAGTCATCACTTCAGTCCCCACCTCAGTCCTTACCTCAGTTCTCACCTCAGTCCCCACCTCAGTCCTTACCTCAGTCCTCACCTCAGTCCCCACCTCAGTCCTTACCTCAATCCCCACCTCAGTCCTTACCTCAGTCCCCACCTCAGTCTCCACCTCAGTCCTCACCTCAGTCCACACCTCAGTCCTTACCTCAGTCCTTACCTCAGTCCACACCTCAATCCCCACCTCAGTCCTTACCTCAGTCCTTACCTCAGTCCCCACCTCAGTCCTTACCTCAGTCCTCACCTCAGTCCCCACCTCAATCCTTACCTCAGTCCTCACCTCAGTCCCCACCTCAGTCCTTACCTCAGTCCTCACCTCAGTCCCCACCTCAGTCCTTACCTCAGTTCTCACCTCAGTCCCCACCTCAGTCCTTACCTCAATCCCCACCTCAGTCCTTACCTCAGTCTCCACCTCAGTCCCCACCTCAGTCCTCACCTCAGTCCCCACCTCAGTCCTCACCTCAGTCCCCACCTCAGTCCTTACCTCAGTCCTCACCTCAGTCCACACCTTAGTCCTTACCTCAGTTCTCACCTCAGTCCTTACCTCAGTCCTCACCTCAGTCCCCACCTCAGTCCTTACCTCAATCCCCACCTCAGTCCTTACCTCAGTCCCCACCTCAGTCTTCACCTCAGTCCTCACCTCAGTCCCCACCTCAGTGCTTACCTCAGTCCCCACCTCAGTCCTCACCTTAGTCCTCACCTCAGTCCACACCTCAGTCCTTACCTCAGTCCTCACCTCAGTCCTCACCTCGTCCCCACCTCAGTCCTTACCTCAGTCCTTACCTCAGTCCCCACCTCAGTCCTACCTCAGTCCTCACCTCAGTCCCCACCTCAGTCCTTACCTCAGTCCTCACCTCAGTCCCCACCTCAGTCCTTACCTCAGTTCTCACCTCAGTCCTTACCTCAGTCCTCACCTCAGTCCCCACCTCAGTCCTTACCTCAATCCCCACCTCAGTCCTTACCTCAGTCCCCACCTCAGTCTCCACCTCAGTCCCCACCTCAGTCTCCACCTCAGTCCTCACCTCAGTCCACACCTCAGTCCTTACCTCAGTCCTTACCTCAGTCCACACCTCAATCCCCACCTCAGTCCTTACCTCAGTCCTTACCTCAGTCCCCACCTCAGTCCTTACCTCAGTCCTCACCTCAGTCCCCACCTCAATCCTTACCTCAGTCCTCACCTCAGTCCCCACCTCAGTCCTTACCTCAGTCCTCACCTCAGTCCCCACCTCAGTCCTCACCTCAGTTCTCACCTCAGTCCCCACCTCAGTCCTTACCTCAATCCCCACCTCAGTCCTTACCTCAGTCTCCACCTCAGTCCCCACCTCAGTCCTCACCTCAGTCCCCACCTCAGTCCTCACCTCAGTCCCCACCTCAGTCCTTACCTCAGTCCTCACCTCAGTCCACACCTTAGTCCTTACCTCAGTTCTCACCTCAGTCCTTACCTCAGTCCTCACCTCAGTCCCCACCTCAGTCCTTACCTCAATCCCCACCTCAGTCCTTACCTCAGTCCCCACCTCAGTCTTCACCTCAGTCCTCACCTCAGTCCCCACCTCAGTGCTTACCTCAGTCCCCACCTCAGTCCTTACCTTAGTCCTCACCTCAGTCCACACCTCAGTCCTTACCTCAGTCCTCACCTCAGTCCTCACCTCGTCCCCACCTCAGTCCTTACCTCAGTCCTTACCTCAGTCCCCACCTCAGTCCTTACCTCAGTCCTCACCTCAGTCCCCACCTCAGTCCTTACCTCAGTCCTCACCTCAGTCCCCACCTCCAGTCCTTACCTCAGTTCTCACCTCAGTCCTTACCTCAGTCCTCACCTCAGTCCCCACCTCAGTCCTTACCTCAATCCCCACCTCAGTCCTTACCTCAGTCCCCACCTCAGTCTCCACCTCAGTCCTCACCTCAGTCCCCACCTCAGTCCTCACCTCAGTCCCCACCTCAGTCCTTAACCTCAGTCCCCACCTCAGTCCTTACCTCAGTCCTTACCTCAGTCCTCACCTCAGTCCCCACCTCAGTCCTTACCTCAGTCCTCACCTCAGTCCCCACCTCAGTCCCCACCTCAGTCCTTACCTCAGTCTCTGCCTCAGTCCTCACCTCAGTCCCCACCTCAGTCCTTACCTCAGTCCTCACCTCAGTCCCCACCTCAGTCCCCACCTCAGTCCTTACCTCAGTCCCTGCCTCAGTCCTCACCTAGTCCTTACCTCAGTCTCCACCTCAGTTCTTGCCTCAGTCCTCACCTCAGTCCTGCCTCATTCCCCACCTCAGTCTTTTTTGAGGCAATTCCTGCCTCAAAACTCAGTTTCCACCTCAGTCCTTACGTCACTCCTCAATCCCACCTCAGTTTTCACTTCAGTCCCCACCTTAGTCCTCACTTCAGTAGTATAGCTCTGCCTCAATACTCAGTTCCCACCTCAGTCTTTACCTCACTCTTCAGTCTCTGCCTCAGTCCTTACCTCAGCCTCCACATCAGTCCCCACCTCAGCCCTCAGTACCTTCCTCAGTTCTCACCCCTGTCCTCTCCTCAGTTCTCACCTTAGTCCCTGACTCTGTCCTCACCTCTGTCCACTCCTCAGTCTCCACTTCAGTCCCCGCCTCAGTCCACAGTCCCCACCTCAGTCCTCAGTCTCTTCCTCAGTCCTCACTTCCCATTCCAACCTCAGAACCCACCTCAGTCCTATCCTTAGTCCCTACTTTTGTTTTTGGGGTCATACCTGGCGATATTCAGCGGTTAATCCTGGCACTGCACTCAGGAATTACTCCTGGCGGTGCTTGGGGACCATATGGGATGCTGGGGATCGAACCCGGTCGGCCGCGTGCAAGACAAATGCCCTTCCTGCTGTGCTGTCACTCTGGCCCCAAGTCCCTACTTCTGTCCCTGCTTCAATCCTCAATCCCCACCTCAGTTCTCAGTTCTTTCCTCAGCCCTCACCTCCATCCCACCTCAGCCCTCACCGACCTCCATCCTGCCTCCGTCTGCACTTCAGTCCCTCCCTCAGTCATCAGTCCCCACCTAGTCCCCACCTCAGTCCCTGCCTCAGTCTCCACCTCAGTCCTCACCTCAGTCCCCATCTCAGTCCCCGCCTCAGTCCCGACATCAGTTCCTGCCTCAGTCTCCACCTCAGTCCTCACCTCAGTCTCCACCTCAGTCCCCACCTCAGTCCCTGCCTCAGTCTCCACCTCAGTCCTCACCTCAGTCCCTGCCTCAGTCCCGCCTCAGTCCCTACCTCAGTCCTCACCTCAGTCCCTGCTGAGTACCAGAGTCCCCACCTAGCACCTCAGTGCCCATGTCCCCTAGCGCCCAGCCCCTGTGTCCTCTGAGCCCTGACACTGCACCTGGCAGCATCGCCGTTCTGGAGAACCAGAATGAGCTGCCAGTCAGGGGGTGGTCTGAGGCTCTGCAGGTGGGGCCTGCTGGGCCCCAGGATTCAGTGGCTGCCAATTGGGGCACTAATGGGGCAGATGGAGGTCAGGCATACAGGGAAGCTGTGCCAGGGGTCATTTGGGGTGTCAGCTCTGTGTCTCACTTACCAGAGTTCTCCTCTGGACCCACACTGCCCAAGGATTGGGGTACCCTCTCCCGGTTCCCCACTGTAACTTCCTCTTGGGGCGGGGACCTCAATCTGGCCCCTTTGTTACTAGGACACCCCCTGTGTGTCCAGGCATCCATGGCTCCATCCCGTGCCCCTTTGACCCACTTTTCAGAACTTTCCATTTTGGGTTCCCTTCCCATCACCAGAGAGCTCCATGGTTCATCTTTAGGTGATCCCACCTGCTGGTGTCTTCAGGAGCGCAGGGCAGTGGGGAGCGGGGTGCTGCAGGGGTGAGGCCGAGGGCCTGTGGGCAGCCTCCCCAGTGCTCCCTGCGGAACCCGGCCCTGGGGCCCAGCCGTGGTGGCCTCCGACCCCTGTCGGAGGTCCGGGGGTCTCCCCTGTCGGTGGAGCTGCAGCCACACTCAGTGGGTGCCCGTGATGGATGGAGCCTGGAAATTAGTTGCAGAGTTTAACTGATAACCGGGAGCAAGGCTACACTCGGTTATGGCAGGCTTAATTGATGAGCTCATTAAGTCCATTATTAGAGAAATTGATTTCAAATAGGCACTTAGGGCGGCGCGGGAGGCAGGTGGGGCGGCCGCCAGGAGCAGAGGAAGTCGCGAAAATACATAATGAGGCAAGTAATTTTATAGGTTTGTTTAATGAAAAGCCGCGCCAGTGTCCCTGCGTGTGGGTTTTAAACACTCATTTTATGTACTAATAAGGCCCCAGTGTGGGACGTCTCCCCACGGCCCCCAGTCTGCAGATGAACCGCAGGAGTTCATGAGATGAGACAGTCGGGCTACCGAGGGCCCCTGTGGGCCTCGCCCTGATCTCGGGCCGGGCTCAGTTTTTCTATGCCTGTTGGTGGCCTCCACAGCCCCCAGCACACGGGGTCAGGGCCCTGGGGGCCAGGGGAGCTGGATTGCAGCAGCTCTGGGTCATCCCGATGCCGGCCCCCAGGGAAGCCGCTGACGGTTCGTGGTCAGCCCAGTGGCTTCACCCAGCTGCTCAGCTGCTCTCTCTCTACGGACACCCTGGGAGCTGGTGGCGAGGGGGAGGCCCGGGAAAGCAACCAAGCGCCACCTTTGAGACTGGAGTTCCACCCCTGGGTGGTTCCTAGCACTTTCTGGTGGTGACTCAGCGGCCCCCTGGGTGTGACCTCAAAGGCAACCAACCACAGGAGTCTCTGGGGAGGAGGGGAGACCCCAGTGGGCAGCGACAGGGCTCCAGGGCAGCAATGGGGTGAGAGAGGTGACGGGTGCAGTGAGGAGAGCCGGCGTACAGGCTGGGCAGCCTGGTGTGTCCTGCAGCACCCAGCAGCGGTAAGGGCCACTCAGGGCCCGGCACAGGGTGACAGGCCCTGGCAGCCCCCTCAGTTATGGGGACCCTAAGCCTGTCTGCCCGTGCTCCTGGGCTGCACAGGGTGGGGTACAGGGAGGCAAAGTGTGTGTGTGGGGTCATGGGGCTCAGAGGGATTCTGGGAGTGCAAGGCCCTGGGCCACCCCAGAGCTGGTGGTTCATCGCACATACGTGCTGGCCCCTGGGGTCGGAGATAAGCTGCCATCAGCAGGTTTCCATAAATAGCCTCAGGCCCTTCCCTTCCCGCCTATTTAAGGAACCTAGTGGCCACCTCCTGTTGAGCCCGCCTGGTGCAGCCCTCCCCTCACTCGAGCTGGGCCCTGCCCTCCTCACCTGCCCCTGTACGTCCAGCTGGGGCAGGGGCCAGGAATTGCTGGCATTGGCGGGTGGGAGGCCCTGAGGGCCAGGCAGAGAGAGGGGCTCTGGGAATGTTTGGGTGGGCAGTGGGGGTTGAGCGTGTGGGGACAACAGGGCTCCACATGCCCCCACCCCAGCTGGGACCAGCCGTTTGCACAAAGAAACACCTGGACGCAGTGGACCCTGCACAGAGAGAAACACCTGGATGCAGTGGACCCTGTGCAGAGAAACACCTGGACGCAGTGGACCCTGCACAGAGGAACACCTGGGCGCAGTGGACCCTGCACAGAGAAACACCTGGACGCAGTGGACCCTGCACAGAGAAACACCTGGATGCAGTGGACCCTGTGCAGAGAAACACCTGGGCGCAGTGGACCCTGCACAGAGGAACACCTGGACGCAGTGGACCCTGCACAGAGAAACACCTGGACGCAGTGGACCCTGCGCAGAGGAACACTTGGACGCAGTGGACCCTGCACAGAGGAACACCTGGACGTAGTAGACCCTGCAGAGAAACACCTGGACGCAGTGGACCCTGCACAGAGGGAACACCTGGACGCAGTAGACCCTGCGCAGAGAAACACCTGGGCGCAGTGGACCCTGCACAGAGGAACACCTGGACGCAGTGGACCCTGCACAGAGGAACACCTGGACGCAGTGGACCCTGCACAGAGAAACACCTGGATGCAGTGGACCCTGTGCAGAGAAACACCTGGACGCAGTGGACCCTGCACAGAGGAACACCTGGACGCAGTGGACCCTGCACAGAGAAACACCTGGACGCAGTGGACCCTGTGCAGAGGAACACTTGGACGCAGTGGACCCTGCACAGAGGAACACCTGGACGAGTAGACCCTGCGCAGAGAAACACCTGGGCGCAGTGGACCCTGCACAGAGGAACACCTGGACGCAATGGACCCTGTGCAGAGAAACACCTGGACGCCCAGTGGACCCTGCACAGAGGAACACCTGGACGCAGTGGACCCTGCACAGAGAAACACCTGGACGCAGTGGACCCTGTGCAGAGAAACACCTGGGCGCAGTGGACCCTGCACAGAGGAACACCTGGACGCAGTGGACCCTGCACAGAGGAACACCTGGACGCAGTGGACCCTGCGCAGAGAAACACCTGGACGCAGTGGGCCCTGCACAGAGGAACACCTGGGCGCAGTGGACCCTGCACAGAGAAACACCTGGGCGCAGTGGACCCTGCGCAGAGAAACACCTGGACCCAGTGGACCCTGCGCAGAGGAACACCTGGACCCAGTGGACCCTGCACAGAGAAACACCTGGATGTAGTGGACCCTGCACAGAGGAACATCTGGACGCAGTGGACCCTGCGCAGAGGAACACCTGAACATAGTGGACCTTGCACATTCTGGTCAGTGGTTGAACCACATAGGGAGAGCCACTCTAAGCTGGGGCTTTGGTGCCCTTGTGACCCCTCACAGCCCCACAATGGTCCCATAAGCATGGTATTAACAATGAGGCTGCAAGTCCTGGCCTCATGGTCTTGGATCTTGGTTCCAGGTCTGTGGCCCTGGCCTCTGTGGCCCAAGGTCTGTGCTCCTGGCCCCGTGGCCCTGGGTCTGTGGTCCTGGCCCCGTGGCCCTGGGTCTGTGCTCCTGTGCTTCGGGCCTCTGGTCCTGGCCTAGACCAGCGCTTCCCTCCACCCCCATGCCTGGCGCTCAGCGCCCACCCCTCTTGCTAAAAGCTAGATTTTTTGCTCTGCTTTTAATCCATAGGAAGTCAATTTTCTACTCATATATTAGTTTATTTTATATTTTCAAATGGGCTCCACTCGGCATTGATTCTGCGTTGTGGCCATTGTGTCCTGAGCGAGGATTACGCGTTCCCGGCGCAGGACTCAGGTTCATAAAGGGGCTTGGCAGCGGAGGCGCTTATCTTGAAAGGGAGAGTCCAATTTTATTGAAACAGCTAAAATCCCACTTAATTGAATTTTTTCCCTCGAAGATGTACAAGCTTAGAGACTTTTGCTTTCCAATTCCGCCCGGGCTCCGCGGCGTTTAAATTCGCAGCTGTGAAGACTGAAAAGACTGAACATTGTGTTTCTGGCCTGGCCGAGCAGACGGGCACAGAGCCTGCTCCTTGGCGGGGCCCCAGGTCACGCCAGGCTGAGGCAGGAGGGGTGTCTCGGAGCAAGAGGAGGGGACATCCCTACCCCCCACCTGCGCTGCGCCACTGGGCTGGGGCCAACAGGGGCTGCTGCGGAATCTCACCCCCTGCTCTGCCCTTGGGCCCTCAGGGCGGTGAGTCTCCTGCAGCCTGGGGAGTCCAGCCATGGCCTCAGGACTCATTCAGTCTTGTCCATTCTCTCCCCAGGATGCGTCTGGGGCGGCTGGGGTCCTGGTGCATGCAGCTACACCTTGCCCAAAGGAGACAGTGCAGGGGTGCAGGGCAGGGGTGCAGGGCTGAGCAGGGAGGGATAGAGCAGGGGTGCAGGGCTGAGCAGGGAGGGTCAGGGCAGGGGTGGGGGGCTGAGCAGGGAGGGTCAGGGCAGGGGTGCGGGGCTGAGCAGGGGAGGGTCAGGGGCAGGGGTGCGGGGCTGAGCAGGGAGGGTCAGGGCAGGGTGGGGCTGAGCAGGGAGGGATAGGCAGGGGTGCAGGGCTGAGCAGGGAGGGTCAGGGCAGGGGTGGGGGGCTGAGCAGGGAGGGTCAGGGCAGGGGGTGCAGGGCTGAGCAGGGAGGGTCAGGGCAGGGGGTGGGGGGCTGAGCAGGGAGGGTCAGGGGCAGGGGTGCGGGGCTGAGCAGGGAGGGATAGAGCAGGGGTGCAGGGCTGAGCAGGGAGGGTCAGGGCAGGGGGTGCAGGGCTGAGCAGGGCGGGAGCAGGCTGCAGCATTGACAGGACTCTGGACTCCCTGGGGACACGGCTCTGTCTCTGTCCACTGGGGTCAGGAAAGCACAGCCCTGTTCAGACACTGGCTCTCAGCTCCTCCGGGCTGTGGGGCGTGGGGGCCCCGGGGTGTGTGCCGGGTCCTGTGCCCCTGCCTCCCCCTCCCCTCCCACCTCTTCCTTCCCGCCTCCGGGACTGCCCATTGGGTTGTCCCCGCGACCTGTCTGATGTCTCTGGTGTGGGAGGGAGACTGTGAGGGTCACTCAGCAGAGCCTTCGTCAGTTGGGGTCAGAGCCTGGCAGTCTCTGGGGGTGGTTCAGGGTGGCCCTGGGCCTCCTGGCTCTGGTCTTGTGGATCGTCTTTCTCCCCCAGCCAGCCCCAAGCCTCCACCGTCCCCACCTGCCCCCCTCCCCACAGACCACAGGGAATCCCGCCCTGAGAGCACTGCCGCCCCACCTCCAGCTTCAGGGGCCCTCCTGGAGAGGGTCGGGTGTGAGGTTTGTGGGAGCAGGGAGGGCCCCAGCCAGCCCCAGTGATGCACGTGGATCCCGGCCCAGGCGTGCTCCTGAGTGTGGCTCCAGCGCGGACGGGGGCGAGACGCCCATGAATCACGGAGCCACCAGGCACAAAAGCCCTTTTTTCTCGTGTTTAAGTTAGCGTGGAAGATGAAATAGCCACAGACACACACTGGCCACGCGCCCCAGTCCCAGTGTGTCCCGATAAATACTTTTCTGATTTATAGCCTGGCTCTGCTTTATAAATGGAAAAGCAGAAATGCTCCAAGAGCACCTTTTGAAACCAGAATGTCTCTGCTTGGGCGCTGGCTGGGGGCTTCTGGCTGTCAACCGAGGCCCAAGCCCCTCCCCTGCAGACCATGTTCAGGCCTGGAGCAGGGGCAGCTCTGGGTGTGCTTAGAGGAGGCGTCCCACATCTGGGGTCCCCACATCTGGGGGTTTGGGCCCTTTGGGTGTATCTGAGCCAGCAGGGGCCAGGGGCTGTGGGGTCAGCTGCCCTCTCCCAGTGCTCCTGAACACAGGGTGGTGGGAAACTTGTATGGGCGGAGAACAAAGGCCTCGGGAAGCCAGCTCCGAGTCGGCTCTGCTCTGTGGACTCCTGAGTCACCAGAGAATATGAGCTCCTTAATGAAAGCGCGGTTTTGTGTCATGGACCAGAAAGTCAGGCCGTGAAGGGCTGCGGGCGCCCACACCTCACGCTGTAGAGCCCGTACCCTGGCCAGAGCCCAGCCTGCACCCCACCTTATACACACCCCACAGCCCAACCTCCATACAGGACCCTGCATTGACCCCACCCCCATGAAGGGGCATGTGGACCCCTACCAAGCTGATGGGGGTCTCCCTCGCTGTCTCACAGAGGGGCCTTGTGGCCTCCCTTGGCAGGGCAGAGCTGAGCTGAATGGCAAAGCTGCAGCAGGTCCAGCTCATGCCCAGGCCAGGAGGGGTCCTCTTGACTGACCACATCCCCAGGAGCCCTCGGGCCCCAGCAGATGGGCGAGAGCCCCCTCAAGGCCTGTGTCTGAGGCGTGGGGCACAGTCCCCCTGACCCCCTCCCCGGCTAGGGCCTCTTGTTCTGTAGATGTGCTCCTGGGCTCTGGGCTCCCTCCAGGCCGGCAGACGCAGGAGCCGTGTTGACATCCTGGGCAGCTCAGGACCCAGTGAGGCCCAGCCAGAAGGTCTTTGCTCTGCGCCATGTCCCAGGTGGCCCAGCACCAGGAATGTCCTGCTGTCCTGTGCCCAGAAGCCCTTCTGCGACCCTCACGTCAGAGCATGTCACTCAGTGGCTCCTGGAAGCTTGTCAGCACCCACCATGGGTCTCCCACAGGGAGAAGCCCCACGGGGCAGTGGCAGGCTGGCCTTGGTGTCAGAGGCACCAGCTCTGGCAGGTCCGGCTGTCCGGGGTCCAGGTGGTGCCCAGGCAGCTCGAGTGTCCTGCCTGGCAGTGGGCAGGAAGCTGATGCCATCAGGCCCTGGGCTGGGATTGGGCAGTGGAGCTAGGCGGGGCCTTGGGGCTGGGGCTGGGCGGGCTTGCCTCTGAGCCTTTTGCAGACAGACCTACCCTCTGACATGGGCTTGTCCCTACGAGCCCTGAGACCAGGACAGACTCCTCATCTTCCTCCAGCCCACGCCTTCTTGAAGCCCCAAGCACCAGACAGGACTCAGAGACCCCTGTGGCCCTCACCCTGTCCAGCTGAGGGCTGTCCAGGGCCAACCCCCTACTCTGATTCCTTCGCGCAGCTCATGGGGGGACTGCTTGGTCTGCATCTGAGGAAACTTCCAGCAGGCTTGGTCTGTGAAGGATACTGCGAGTCGCCATGGGGGGACCCTTTGGATATCGCACCCCTGTGATAGCAGGACCTCAAGCCCCTCTGAGAGCAGGACCCACCGCTGAACCGTCATGACCTCGCTGCCATCAGCATTTTGGGTCGATTTGTGTGGTGTGAGGGGCTAAAGTGCCTCCTCCACTGAGGGCTGAAGCCAGAGCCCTGTGGCTATGAGGTAGGACAGCGAGAAGGTCATCCTCAGCCAGGCTCCCCGGCAGACCCAGGCTACCGGTCTCCCTCAGGTCTTATGAGGATGTGGGTGATTTCCAGGAAAGTCTGCCGAGATTTAAGCTGGGGATGGAAATGAGAGAGTCAAGGTCAAGGTCAGGGGCCACCAGGACTCTTCTCTGCCCTGGGTGCCCCCTCCCCACCCTGCTCGGGGCACAGCCCTCTCTCCAGTCCAGACCCTGCCTGGTTACATCACATCCTGCAAAGTCCTGGGACTCCGGTCTGCTTTCCCCAGGGCTCACACTGGCATGACCCTCCCTGTGGCCTCTGTCCTCTGCCCAGCCAGCAGCCCCTGCAGCTTGCAGGCCTTTTCTCTTCCATTTCATGCAGGAGACTTCAGTGACAATGGGCACCAGTCATGTAGGGCCACGGGTTTGTGACGAGGACCAGGTCTGCTCACCTACAGCCTTCATCTGTGTATTCTAGCTGGTCTGCATACAGCTCTCAGGATGACTAATACCCTCCCAGACCCAGTGTGTCCAGAAGAGGTACATAATTAGGTGGAGTGAGGGCATAGCTGAGGGTGAAAGGCTGAGTGGATAGAAAGAGGATGGTTGGGTGTATGGAGGATGGGTGAATAGAGGATGGATGGGGGTTGGGTGGTTGGATGGATGGCTAGATGGCTAGATGGGTGGATGGATAGATGGTGGATGATAGAGTAGGTGGATGGGTGGATGCATGAATGAATGAGTAAACAGGTGTTTGAGTAGGTGATGGATGAATAGACCAGATAAGTAGATGGACAAATGAGTGGGTGGTTGAATAAGTGAATGGATGATGTTTCAGTAGGTGGGTGGACGGTTGAGTTGGAAGATGGACAGTTGAGTAGGTGGGTAGATGGTTAAGTAGGTGGGTAAATGGTTGAGTAGGTGAATGGACAGCTGAGTAGTGGGTGGATGCTTGAGTTGGTGGATAGATGGTTGAATAGGTGGGTGAACAGTTGAGGAGGTGGATGGACTGTTGAGTAGGTAGATCGACAGTTGAGTAGATGGGTGGATGGTTGAGTAGGTGGGTGGATGGTTGAGTAGTGGGTGGATGGTTGAGTAGGTGGGTGGATGGTTGAGTAGTGGGTGGATGGTTGAGTAGGTGGGTGAATGGTTGAGTAGTGGGTGGATGGTTGAGTAGGTGGGTGGATGGTTGATTTGGTAGTGGGTGGATGGTTGAGTAGGTAGGTGGATGGTTGAGTAGTGGGTGGATGGTTGAGTAGGGTGGATGGTTGATTTGGTAGGTGGATGGTTGAGTAGTGGGTGGATGTTTGAGTAGGTGGGTGGACAATTGAGTAGATGAGTGGACAGTTGAGTAGGTGGGTGGACAGTTGAGTAAGTGGAATGGTTGAATAGGTGGGTGGACAGTTGAGTAGGTGGATGGATGGTTGAGTAGGTAGATCGACAGTTGAGTAGATGGGTGGATGGTTGATTAGTGGGTGGATGGTTAAGTAGGTGGATGGACAATTGAGTAGGTGGGTAGACGGTTGAGTAGGTAGGTGGATGGTTGAGTAGGTGGGTGGACAGTTGAGTAGGTGGATGAACAGTTGAGTAGGTAGATTGACAGTTGAGTAGATGGGTGGATGGTTGAGTAGGTGGATGGACGGTTGAGTAGGTGGATGGATGGTTGAGTACGTGGATGGATGGTTGAGTAGTGGATGGATGGTTGACTAGGTTATTTATGGTGATGGATGGTTGAGTAGGTAGATTGTTGAGTAATGGGTGATGGCTGGTAAGTGGGTGAACGGTTGAGTAGGTGGGTAGATGTTGGGTAAGTGGATGGTTGGTTGAGTAGGTGGGTGATTGGTTGAGAGGGTGGGTAGACAGTTGGGTAAGTGGATAGATGGTTGAGTAGGTGGGTGATCGGTTGAGTAGGAGGGTGGATGGCTGAATAGGTGGATGGTGGAGTAGGTGGTGGATGGTTGAGTAAGTTGGTGGAGAACGGTTGAGTAATGGGTGAATGTGACTATCTGGGGCTCTCCCTTGTTCCGGTTGGACTTTTCTCTCGAATAAGTAAGCCCAAGCCCCTGTTCTTCCCACACGACTTG
This sequence comes from Cryptotis parvus, assembly GCA_021461705.1. Taxonomy (NCBI): domain Eukaryota; kingdom Metazoa; phylum Chordata; class Mammalia; order Eulipotyphla; family Soricidae; genus Cryptotis; species Cryptotis parvus. Next base: position 81,641 of record JAJIBD010031496.1, read on the forward strand.
TAGTTGATGTTCATCCAAACCTCCCTCCTGTGGCTCCCAGGTAACAGTGCTCAGGGGCATCCCTTGGAGTCGGTGTTGCTCAACCGTTTATTGTCTTTTAACTCTTAAGATGGGAGGCGAGTGTCTGGAGAGAGAATGGGCCCAAGTGCTCAGCCCAAGTCGGGCTGTTCCATCAGGGACCCCAGTATGTCCATGAACGACCACTTCTGCATTTCAGCACCCACACAGGGGCCCAGGTGGAGCCCTGGAAGAGGCAGACTGGCTGGCTCCAGGCTGTATTTTACTAAGTCCCCAATAAAGTTCTTTGTGTTTGGATTTCAGTCAAGCCAGCGTTGTCTCCCAGCGGTCCCCAAGGCTGTGGGGACTTTGTCAGTCTTTAAAATTCTAATCTCAGGACTATGGTTCCAGCAGTGCTGAGGCTTCTGGAACAGATGGACTTCGGGAGGACACCGGGGGTTGGGGACACAGCTGCTCACCTTTGCAGGTGGGTTTTCAGCTTTTCCCTAGTGCGCTGTTCGGGGCCTCGTCTGCCTGGTGCGTTGGAGTGAGGCTTGGACCCGGGAACTCAGGCTACTCCATTCCCAGGCTCACACCCTAGTCTTGCCTCCGCCTCTCTGCGGGCTCAGCCTTCATGCCCACGCTGGGGCCGAGGAGCTTCTTTACCCTCCTGCCAGTCCTGGCAACCTGCTTCACTGGCACCTCACCTGCACCGGCGCCCCTGCAATCCTGGGCCTGGGCGGACGAAAGGTGAGGCCCTGGTGGGGGAAGGTCTTCTCGGCTGGTGCTCGATCCCCTAGCTGGGACCCCGAGTGAGAGCTGGCTGGGCTGGGAGGGCTCCCAAGTATGCAGCCGTGGCCATGCAGAGTAGGGAGAGGGACGCGTGCGTGGGGGGCCCCGCCTAGCTCCGGCTCTTTGGGGCACACCGTGGGATAATGGCCGGCACTGAAGCTTTCCTGGGCCCTGTCGTGGGCTCAGGCCTCCCCTGACGGGAGCAAGTCGGGCCTGAGCTAATGGAAGCTGAAAAGGTGGAATGAGCGTGTGTCGCCTCCTCTTGCCGCCTTCATCAATCCAGCTAACTGGGTCTGAGCCGCGGCGGCGCCAGCCGAGATGAATATGTAGGACAGAGTTGCGCCACCGGCGCCCAGCGACCGGCCCACCGACCCGGCCTGGGAGGGCAGCGGTCCCGCCCTGCCCGCAATTCAATTACCTGCCCTGATACATATGCAGGCGGCCACGCCAGAGGAGACAAAGGCTGTGTTTACCCAATAATAAGTTCCATTTGGAGGAGGTTTGAAAACAATTCCCCATCACATTTGTCCCTGTCAGATCACATTATCCACAAATGAAGTTCACAAAGTATCAATTCAATTTCAATGAGGCGCCGGGCCGAGTGGGCTGGGGGGACACGGGCAGTCAGAGGCAATCACAGACGTGCGGGCGCTCTCTCCATCCCGGCCTGTGCACATCTGTTCCCGGCTAATCCCATTTTCCACACTTCCAAATCACCGCGACGTCTGCCTCCGCTTGGCCTGGCCCGGCACACCTCTGCCCCCCACACAGCCCCTCTGCTGCGGCCTCCCACCCCGGCCCCTCTACTGACCCTCAGGCCTCCACTAAGGGCGGCCACCAGCAGACTGGCCCCACTGGGCCTGGATGCCCAGGTGATGGGGCCAGCCCGGGACCCCACCTCACCCGCCTCCTAGCCCGCCCTGAGGGGTTTTGCTGCACAGCCTGAAGGAGCGCCAGGCACACGGAGGGTGGGGCACAACCAAAGGCGCTGGGCCAGGCTGGCATGTTCCAGGGAACTCCAGGTAGGTGGGTGAGCGGCGCAGTATGTGCCTGGGTATGTACAGCATGTCTGGAGTGCTTCCCTGTGGTTGTGTTTGCATGGGCACAAGGACAGGTGTGTGCTTGCATGTGTATGGGTACAACCTCATGTAAGTGCACATGTGTGATGCGTGTGGTTGGGCATGGACATGTGTGTTTATGTACATGTGGGCACACATTTGTGTGTGGTTATATAAGTACAGGACATGAATGCCTGGATGCCGTTTTATTTATTGCAGATAATGTGCATCTGTATACATGAGTACAGTGGTTTTGTGCATGTGTGACACATACATGTGTATGTGGGTGTGTGGGCATGTGTTCTTGTATGTTGGATACATGTGGTATGTTTATACACTTATATATTGTATGTGCACAGTACATGAATTCATGTGCTGTATCTGCAGACACTTGTGTGGGCATGATTATGTATGTTTTGTGTACGCAGTTCCATGTGTCTGTGTACATGCTTACATGTGGTTTGCATGTGCATGGGTACATGGATGTGTGATAGGCACATGTGAAGATATGTGCTTATCACATATTTTATATGTCTAATTGCTTACATTGCTGTGTGTGTGAGAACATGGGTTTGTATGCATATGCTTTATGTGTGGGAGCATGTTCAGTGTGTATACATACATGCAGTGATACTGTGCGTGGGTATGTAGACATGCATGCCTGTGTGTGCAGGTGCATATACATGTGTGTGCACTGTGTATATGATTCATGTGTTTGTGGGCACACATATGTGTGCACTCGGGCATATAAAGTTTACCTAATACCTGCCTTACTACATGTAAAGCACATGTAATGTGTGGACACATGTGCATATGCACGTATGCTCTCAGAGGGTTCATGTGAGCACACGAGCACACAGGTATATTGTGTACATGCATGTGTGCATGCCCTGTACAGCATCATGTGTGCACACACATGTGTGCAGGGGTGTACAGACCCACCTTGGCGTGTGTGTACATGTATGTGAGTGTATATGGGGAGCATGCCTTTAAGTTCTGGGGTGTATGTGTACCCATACATGCTTGTGTGCACACATGTTCCCGCACCTGTATGTTTATGCAACAACACATGTGTGTGGTGTGTGCATATGTGACCATGTGACCCAGGGGGCAGCTGTGCTCCAGTGGTGACAGTTTCCTACCCAGCCCAGGACGGGGGTGACCCGGGCCTGGCAGAGTTCTACCGGCTGTGTCCAGGCACCTCTGCACGCTGAGTGGGGGGGCATGCCCACAGCTCCGTCCAGGCAGCTGGAGGGTGGGGCCCTGTTCCTGGGAGGCCCCAGACCCTGGCCATAGGATCCACACCGTGAAAGGCCAGATATGGGGCACGGGGACAGGCACCGTGACCAGGCCAGGGTCCTTGGGCTGGCCCCATGGGAGACAGGCTGTCCCTTGGGGAAGAGGCGCAGGGCTCCCTATGTGCCAGGAAGCGCCAGCCCCAGGGGGCCACTGTCAGGCCTGGCCCTGCCAGCCGCCTGCCCAGGTGGATTGCCCCGCGTTCCCCAGGGCAGGGGAGGCTAGCATGGATGCCCGGCTTCTGCCTTTGGGGCTGGATCGTCACTGGCACTGGCCTCCCTTGATCTATTGATCCCGGGGCAGAGTATGTTGTAAGATGAGCTGATCATAATGGGGTTGAAAGTTATTACGGCGGGAGCCGCAGGAGCACACAGCAAGGTCTTGGCAGTTTCATTTACTGCTGAAAAATCGCAGTCGCGTGGTCTCTGCCGCAGCTGCCCCGTGGAGCCGCAGCGGCCGGCACCCCATGGGGCCTCCACACCGTGGCCACACCTCCCTTGAGGCGTCTACGTGCCCTGCCTTCAAGGAGGCCTGGGACACAGCTGCCTCTCCTGCCGTGAACTCTCACACGCTCGAGTGTGCACACAGGGGCAACGGGTGTTGTCAGACAGCCACATCCAGGGTATGGATGCTGACACATGGGCGTTCATGAGAACACACACACACATGCTTCACTCGTGAGAACACACATGCATATACATACACACACACACACACACACACACTCCACCAGAACATGGGAAGTGCCTGGTGTGCCCACACCTGTGTGTGTGTGACCACAGGTCACACAGTGGACATGTCAGCGCTGCCAATACCCCCTTGAGCGGGGCTGAGGCCCCAGTTGAGACGACAGGAGGGTTCGGCCTCTTGGTGTTGGGGTGGGGACACCAGGACCCCTGCTTGCCACTCAGGCCCTGCTGGGCGTGGAGACACCTCACCTAGGATGGTGACAGGCAGATCTGACCTGAACTCCAAGTTATGTGGAGAATCTCAGTCCCCATGAGGAGGCTGGATAGTCCGGGAGGCTTCCTGGAGGAGGAGGCTCTGCAGGCTGGCTCAGTGATGGTGCTGAGAGCAGAGCAGTGCTCCCTGGCCCTGGCCTGGCACTTTGCTGACACAGTTGCTCCCTCTGTTGCCAGGAATGTGCGCAGTCACTGCAGCAGCCGGACGTCTCCTGCCTGAAGGGTTCTGTGGGAAAACAGAGAGTCCGGGAGCCCGGGCGGTGAGGGGGGTCCCCATGCGTCCAGCCAAAGGCGCACGCGAGCGGGGCTCTGCAGCATGCCCGCTGGGCACGCACTGGACACCGCACACGGAGACATATCGGATTCAGCTTAGCAAGCCAGGCATGAATGCCCGGCCTTTAAGGAGAAACTTATCTGTAATTAAAATCATGCAGAAGTTTTTAGAAAGAGTGTGTTTACAGCGGGAGAAAGCTGATTGTGGGATGAATAGGCTTCCGCTGGGGCCGCGCATGTTTAAGGCAGGAATAAATCCCCCACGGGAGCTGCTCTGCCGGGCTCCCTTCCCCACGCCTCCAGGGGCCAGCAGCTGGCATGGCGCTGACCTTATCACCACGATCGCACGCGTGGGGCTGTGGGCTCCCGGGGGGACCTGGAAGACTGGCCACAAATTCAGCTCCTCTGCTCCAGAGCAATAAATTAGCCCCGTTAAAATCAGCAGGACGCACCTTGCAAGTGGACGCTCCCGGGGAACAGGCAAGTCTATTACCAGCCCCGGGACTCAGGGGACAGCAACATGGTCTGTGGCCAGTGGCCTGGGCTGCTTTGAGTAGAGACCGGGAGCGTGATTGATGCAGGGACTGAGGTGGGGGGGAGTGGTGGCCGCCAGCATGTTCAGGCTGTCGTCACGAGTCTCTTACACTGGCCCCCTGGTGGCACATTCCTGGGCATCGCTTTGCCTTGCAACGTGGCCCTGAAATCGGGCTGTGTTTTCTAGGTGCCACTCACGATGACGGACAGGGGGTGTGAGCGGGGAGACAAGGACTGGGCCAGGAGCAGATGGCCGGAACCCTGTCCTCCTGCCCAGGGAAGAGACCCTGCCGGGGGCTCTGACCCAGGGCAGTCCTGAGGCCACCAGCACCATCAGGGCTGCTTGTGAACCTGAAAGTGGACTCAGTGTCCACCCTGCTGAGAGATGCACCCGCCATCTCCCAACGGCCCCAGCCGGGTCCAGGCTGCCGTTAGGGGCCCACACCGTGGACAGCTGAACTGGGGGCACTGCCCTGGGCATCCTAGCAGAGGGTCCCTGCTCTGCAGGGGTCAGCATGTGTGGACACTCCTCTACTCTCCGCAGTGCTCCCCCGCTGTGCTCCTTCCTGGGCCTGGCCTGCTAGTTGGCCCCGGCCTGGTTCCCTTCTCAGGCACCGAGGTCCAGTTCTCAGCTGCCCCGTCTCTGGTGTGAGGGGACACGGGCGGGTGCTGTGATGCCGCACAGGGCTCCGAGGCCCTGCTCTGAGGTGGGAGAGCCCAGGCAGGCCACCTCCAGCCACCGGACACCTGAAGCTTGAGCTCGGTTCTGGGCTGGGTCACGAGGCTGCCACAGCTGGACTCTGTCCCAGTGGCCCAGCCAGCAAGTGGGGGAAGAGGAGGTCCATGGGAGCGTGTTGGGGCTCAGCTCTCGGGCGCCTTCAGGACTAGGGGGTGGCGCGTGTTAACTTTTAATTTAAAGTCTCCCAGCAAAGCACAATGGACTTTTGACACACAAATATTAAAAATTAAATTTCCCGAGTTCATTATCTGATAATTAGAACTAAATAACACCTTAACTGCGAGGCCGGGCCTGCACAGATCAAGTCAGTTCCATTTAAGATTCCATTAGACCAGTGTCGGAGCGGTAAGTAATGGACCATAAAATTTAATTTGGAAATGACCTCGTGCCGTGATGGAGCCGATAGCACGTACAAAGGAACGGCTCGCGGCTCGGGCCCAACACTGCCCCTGCCTTCTCCTCCTTCCCGGCCCTGCGGTATTTAAGAGTCAGAATTGACCAGTGTAGCTCGTGTAATTACAAAGATCCCTTATCAGACCCTATTTGCAGGCGCTGGAGAGAGGGATCCCAGCTCATTTGCATGCGTGGAGATGGCCCGGGATGGGACTGGGTGGGCGATAGCCCCGAGAGACTCCGCAAGTCGCTCAAAGGCTCAGAGGCAGGGGCGGGGCTGGGGGGCCATGCCCAGGCGGCACTTGTGTCCCCACTCACCTGGAATCCTGCTCTGCCGTGGTCACTATGCCAGGTATCTTCCCACCAGCACCCAGCTGTTTTCCAGCCCCATGCAAGTTGACAGAACCTTCTGGAAAACCCATTTGTACAGAGCCAAGAGCAGGGAGAGGGTCCCCAACCCTAGGGGGGAGCAGCTGGGCCAACCCCACCGGGGCAGCTGACGCAGACCCCAGAGCTCTGCTGCCAGTGCGGTCACACACTGAGCTCACAGCCAGAGGCCACGCTTGTCCACGCCTGGCCACTGACCTCTCCTGTCCCAAACAGGTGTGTGTGCTCCTGTGAATCTTGTCTCAGCCTGCTCCTGAGGGCCGTGGGCAGTGATGCGGGTAGGGCCCTCGGGCAGTGACGTGGGCAGGGCCATGGGCAGCAGTGGGCAGGGCCGTGGCACAAGGCTGAGGGGCCTGGCAGGGCTTGTGTGCTTTGGCCCCTGCTGAGGTCCGTCCCCATTGCAGCACCTGTGAGGACACGCCCAGCCCCAGAGCCTGCTTCTGTCCGTGCCTCCTCCTGGGCAGCAGGCCAGGCACAACGTCCACTGGAAACTCCGGGCTGGATTCCCACACCCACAGTAGCCCCCACAGTTACAAACAGATGGAGTCCCTAGTCCCGGGGACACGGAAAGCCGCAGAGCCCGCTGGCCTCATTGGGCACCCCCAGCTGTCCCCCTCACTCCCACTGGCCTCACCGTCCCCAGATCTGCCTACTCATGTTGGTCTCAGTAGCCCCCTAGCTGTCCCCCTCCCTCTGATCTCGCTGGTCTCACCCCAGCTGTTCCTGAGGGCGCCACTCCCCACTTTCGGGGTGACCTGCAGGAGGGGTGCTGGTGGCTCTGGCCCCACAGCGGGGCTAAGGCATGTCGCCAGGCCAGCAGACACCCCAGTGCCCCCGTCGCAGGGTGGGGCAGTGGGAACCCGCAGTTCACACATCATAGCTCCACGGTGGGGGCTGCGGCTTGCCCTCGGCGCCTGGTTAGGACGCACATGACAGAATATATGTAAGAGACCGGCTGCTCCATCACGGAGACAAAGAGCCCCAGGAGAGATTGTTCTGCTTAAAAAAATGGGGCGACTTGCAAATATGTTTTTAGAAGCAATTTTATTACCAACTGTCCCATCGGGCCGCTCTGGGAACTTATGGGAAGCTGCATTCATTCCTCAGAGCCCAGCGCTGCAGGCGGCGCCGAGTCTGTTAAGGTGAATCCATCTGGGAGCTGGGTGTGGAGGGCACCATGGTCTCCCCCCAGCCTCTCATGCCAGAGGTGGGGTCTCCAGCCCTCTGCGGCACCCTCCCAGGAGGGTGCGAGGAGCCGGCAGGCACACACTGCCCTCAGCGCCGCTCTCCATAATGCCTGCCTTGGACCTGCTTCCTGAGAGAGACTGGGGTGACTGCGATCTTTTCAGGGGACCCACCCCAGCCGAGAGGGCCCAGAGCAGCCAGAGGCCCCTCACAGACATGAGCCTAGGGGCCCACACATGTGTGTCTGCCCTGTGCCCTGCGGCTCTGCCCTCCCACCCTCTCCCAGCCTAGGCATGGGTGCACGGGGCCCTGGGGGCCCTGGGGCTGGCCGTGACACATTGCTGCAAGGCAAGCAGCCCTGGAGGGGTCTCGCCACTCTGAAAGGACGTGACTTCCATCGGGTGCCTCTGTCCATCCTTCCTTTCCCGACCCGTGTCTCCTCACTGGTCTGTGGAGGCTGTGTCCATCCATTCGGGCAGCTGCAGAGACGCCACAGGGGTGCCAGCAGTTGGTGAAGACATCGGAAGCGAAAGCCAGTGCTGTCGGCCTGGCGGCACTGCATGACTCAGCACCCGGGTGCTGGTGTCAGAATCTACAGACAGTAAACATTCACCACCACACCGCACCCTCAGCCGCCACCACCACCATCACCACCATCACCACCACCATCACGCCATCACCACCATCACCACCATCACCACCATCACCGCCACCATCACCGTCACCACCACCATCACCACCATCACCGCCATCACCACCATCACCACCATCACCGCCACCATCACCGTCACCACCACCATCACCGCCACCATCACCGTCACCACCGTTACTGCCATCACCACCATCAGCACCACACTGTCACCACCACAATCACCACCATCACTGCCATCACCACCAAAACCACCATTATTACCACCACCACCAAAACCACCACCACCATCATCATTGCTACCACCATTGTGGCCATCATCACCACCTTTGCAGCCAGCACCAGGCTGGCTATCGTCCTCTGTATCTGCTGCTTTAGTCCAAACAACCCTGGGCATGAGGTCACTGGACTTAGGAAATCCATGTATCAGGTTCACTTGCTGGTAGGTACAATGATGGGCTGGAAACCCAACTACCAGCAGCTGCAGGGGAACCCTCTGCACCAGGACAGTTCAGCACCAGGACAGCTCAGCACCAGGACAGCTCTCTGCACCAGGACAGCTCAGCACCAGGACAGCCCTCTGCACCAGGACAGCCTCTCTGCACCAGAACAGCTCAGCACCAGGACAGCCCTCTGCACCAGGACAGCCCTCTGCACCAGGACAGTTCTCTGCACCAGGACAGCCCTCTGCACCAGGACAGCCCTCTGCACCAGGACAGCTCTCTGCGCCAGGACAGCCCTCTGCACCAGGACAGCTCAGCACCAGGACAGCCCTCTGCACCAGGACAGCCCTCTGCACCAGGACAGCTCTCTGCGCCAGGACAGCCCTCTGCACCAGGACAGCTCAGCACCAGGACAGCCCTCTGCACCAGGACAGCCCTCTGCACCAGGACAGCTCTCTGCGCCAGGACAGCTCTCTGCGCCAGGACAGCCCTCTGCACCAGGACAGCTCAGCACCAGGACAGCCCTCTGCACCAGGACAGCTCTCTGCACCAGGACAGCTCTCTGCACCAGGACAGCCCTCTGCACCAGGACAGCTCAGCACCAGGACAGCCCTCTGCACCAGGACAGTCCTCTGCAACAGGACAGCTCTCTGCGCCAGGACAGCCTCTGCACCAGGACAACTCTCTGCACCAGGACAGCCTCTGCACCAGGACAGCTCAGCACCAGGACAGCTCTGACCAGGATAGTTCTCTGCACCAGGACAGCTCAGCACCAGGACAGCTCTGCACCAGGACAGCTCTGACCAGGATGTTCTCTGCACCAGGACAGCTCTCTGCACCAGGACAGCTCTGACCAGGATAGTTCTCTGCACCAGGACAGCCTCTGCACCAGAACAGCTCTGCACCAGGACAGCTCTCTGCGCCAGGACAGCCCTCTGCACCAGGACAGCTCTGCACCAGGACAGCTCTGACCAGGATAGTTCTCTGCGCCAGGACAGCCCTCTGCACCAGGACAGCTCTGCACCAGGACAGCTCTGACCAGGATAGTTCTCTGCGCCAGGACAGCTCTCTGCACCAGGACAGCTCTGTACCAGGACAGCCCTCTGCACCAGGACAGCCCTCTGCACCAGGACAGCTCTGCACCAGGACAGCTCTGTACCAGGACAGCTATCTGCGCCAGGACAGCCCTCTGCACCAGGACAGCCCTCTGCACCAGGACAGCTCTCTGCTGGTCTGTCTTTCCAGAAGATTCTGTGGCTGTGGGCAGCAGGGGACTGGCAAACAGTGAAGAAGGGTGGGGTGCTGGAGTGACCCCAGGCCTTCCCCTGGATCCCTGGAGGACAGCTGCTCCCCTGAGACTCCACTCAGCAGCCTGGGGCAGGGTCTGACTCCTCAGCCTGTCCTGGAAGCCCCAAACTGGGATCAGCATCTCCATGTGTTTATGATGACACCATGGGCGCAGGGGCTGGGCTGTGGGGACTCAGGAAGTGACCCCCAGGCTCGGCTCGGGGGAGGCATGTGGCTGCCATGTTCTTGCTGGTGGGAGTTTGCATATGGCCCAGGACGGCTCCCTCAGCCGTGGGGCGCCCTGTGGACCTAGTGGAGGTGAGTGGGGCAGCGTGGGGCACCGAGGGGCACCCAAGGGTGACCCCACTGCACGCGGGCTGTGGCCCTGTGTCCACGGGGAGGACCGGCCCGGGACCACCGTCAGCTCCAACCCAGGCCTGGGCTGTGGCCCCGAGACCCCTGAGTGTGGAGCACCCCTCCCCGTGCCTCAGAATAAGCATCTGCCCCATGGGGTCTGAGCCACGGCTGGGAGTGGACAGTCAGGGCTCACCTGCAGACCCCGGCAAGGCTCCGCCCCCAACTCTGCTGGCCAGTGGCTGAGGCGCTGCCTCCACTCACCCCCAGCCCCGGAAACCATAAACCTGCCCATTAGGGGTTGCTGGCTCGCAATTAACTGCTTTATTTAGGGCATTTCTTTCCCCTTCAAAGAGCAATTAGGTTTCTGCAGCCTTTGGAAAAAGCAGATGACCTGGAGCAAGGCACCCCATAAATCAGGCTGAGGGCGGCACATCCAGCCTGGCAGGCATTGGGGGGCTGTGCCCCGGGGGCTGTGCCCACAGGGATGCCCAACCTCACGCTCTCAGGAGGGCCCTGACCTGCCCTGCAGGCATCAGACCCGACCCGTGACTCCAGAGATGAGCCAGGAAGAAGAGCAGCCCAGGCCCAGGGGCGGAGTCGGCTGCGTGAGCCGGACAGCCCCGAGGGCAGCAGTGCAGGACACACGTCCCGCCCCACCAGGGCACTGGGGGGCAGAGAGACACAGAGTCGTGTCTGTAGTTCCCTGGTCACGGGGGCTGCCAGGGGCTGGGGGCTGCTCTCACCCTGCCCCCTCAGCACCCGCTGGAGGCTTTCAGGAAGTTGCTGTGCTGAGAAATGAGCCAGTTGGGGCCAGAGCAGAGGGGAGTAGCTTAGTGAGGGGGCTAAAACGGCCTCCGGGAGGGAGGGCCTGGCCCTGCCCACACAACACTGACGGTCCCTGGGGGCATCCAGAGCGGCCTCAGCTGGAGGCCCAGGCCCCTTCCTGTTGCCTTCCTGCAGAGTGGCCGGGGTCAGGGGAGAAGGCGACCCCCAGGTCAGGGGCTGGCTCTGGGTGAAGCCACACCCCCCCCCCCAACCCTGCCCCCCACGGAGCGGTCCTGCTTCTCCAGGGCCTCAGTTCTCCTCCTGGCCCAGCACACAGTGGTCAGGGGAGGCCCGGGGTGGGGCGGCCCCCTTCAGCCTTGCCAGGGCCACAGACGAGCCACCCCTTCCTTGCACTCGCCCTGGACCTGTGGGTGACCTGTGTGGGCTCCATGCAGCCCCAAGGGAAGAGTGTAGGAGTCACCGCAGCCGGGGCTGCGAGGGCCCACTCAGAGCTCAGGGCAACACGGCGGTGAAGCCTTGGCCGGCCAAGTGTGACCCCCCCACACCACAGCCTCTGCTCCCCTGAGGGCCCCTCACCCCTCTGCACCCCTGAAGACCCCAAATGGCTTGAGGACCCCAGAGTCCCCTCATTTATGTCTGGGCCGTGAGAACACTGGGACACACAGGGAAGAGGGTGTGGGTGGGTGTCGGGAACGGCCGCCGGGTCCCCGACACTGTCAGGACAGAGGTTCTCTTCTACCTCCGAGGACGCCGGGAGAACAGATGAAAACTCACGAGTCCGGTGCAGTTCCAAAAATGGCTTTTAATAGTACAAAAGCTCTTCCACAGCACTCCAATATAATGAACAAACTCTAGCTCTGGTCTGAACTTAGACCATACAAGAGAGCCTAAGTCTCCCACCAAAGAGAGAGGATCTCACCCGAGCTGAGTCCTACCCAGAGGAAGGAGCAAAAAGGCCAAAGAGCAAAAGGCCCAAAAGGTGAAGGTGAAGGGGCCTCAAGTCAGCCCCTTATATACACCAAAGTAATCCAACCGGGAGGGTCATGTCAACAAAGAACACTAAACAGAGTGTAGTGCCACACCCTATTGCAGGTATAAACAAAGGTTATGCCAAGGTCTAATCCTTCCTGAGATTATCTCTTATGTAAAACACTGGAGAGAGGGGGCTGGTATAAAGTAATACATCTTAACTTCATGAGCTTCATGTAATCTAGATGGTACCCACAAGGTCCTTCTTACTATTATCTGCACCAGTGAGTATCTTGTTCTCATGTACTGAAAGGGTCACACTTGCCTGCTTAGAGCAAACTAGTATGATCCTTCCTATAGTCTTCCTATAGTCTCAGCGTAGCCAGGGTAGTAGTCTCCTGGTAAATTCTAACTGTCCCACGCTGGGTGCAGTGGGTATAAAGAGGAGCTGTGCCCAATCTAGAAAACATAGAAGTCTTAGTAGATGTATAAGTCAGAAGTTATTCAATCAAGGTGACTTCTGTAACTGCCACACCCTCTAGCAGTGTTTACATAGAAGAGAGGTCTCATTAGAATGAACCTTGACTTAAATAGATTAAGCTGGGATTGGGCAAAACAACAAAACTCCCAGAATAGCTAAACCTGTTCTCCAACAGGTGGACATCAGGACTAGAACTCACCCGATCTCCCGATGGAAGATGATGTCCCTGAGAACAGGAAGACGGACCCGGGGGCAAACACAGATGTGAACAGACACATGCAGACACAGATACACGTGTAGGCAGGGACAAACACACAGAAACACAGACACGTAGGCGGGGACAGACACACAGAAACACAGACACACGTGTAGGCGGGGACAACACATGGAGACACAGACACACGTGTAGGCAGGGACAGACACACAGAAACACAGACACACGTGTAGGCGGGAACAACCACACGGAGACACAGACACATGTGTAGGCAGGGACAAACACACAGAGATACAGACACACGTGTAGGCGGGGACAGACACACAGAAACACAGACACACGTGTAGGCGGGGACAACATGGAGACACAGACACACGTGTAGGCAGGGACAGACACACAGAAACACAGACACACGTGTAGGCGGGAACAACCACATGGAGACACAGACACACGTGTAGGCAGGGACAGACACACAGAAACACAGACACACGTGTAGGCAGGGATAACACGGAGATACTGACATGCGTGTAGATGGGAACAGACACATGCAGGTCACAGATACGTGTGCAGGCAGGATCACAGATGTGTGTGGTTGGGAGCATGGAAGTGTGGAGTGGACGGGTCACTGATGTCGCCGTGTGGCAGAGGACAGGGCGGGGGCAGGGCCATCAGCACAAAGCCGAGAACCCTACTTGGGATGGGGTGTGCCAGGCCGAGTCCCGCCTCCACTCAGGACATGGATCACGGACCCCTAGGCTCAGGCCATGTCTGAGGCAGCAGGGCGGGGATGGAGCCGGCAGGGATGGGCAGAGTGGCCTGGGGAGAGGGGAGTGGAGGTGCAGGGGCTGTGTGGGGCTCCCTGGGCTTCCACTTCAGACTTGCCCTGTGAGGGGCCTTGTGGAGCTGTGGGGGAGCATGTGGGCCGCCCAGCCCACCTGAGGTAAGCCCTCGCCATCTGTGGAGACGGGGCGCTCCATCAGCCCGATAAGGGGCCCGAGGGCAGAACCCCAGGTCTGTACAGGTGGGTGCAGACTCTGTGAGCAGGGGTGTGGGTGAGCAGGTGTGGGTGTGTGAGCAGGTGTGGGGAATGTGGGTGTGAGCAGGAGTGTGGGAGTGGGGGTGTGTGAGCAGGGGGTGGTGGCAGGTGTGGGGAATGTGGGTGTGAGCAGGGGTGTGGGTGTGTGACAGGTGTGGGGAATGTGGGTATGAGCGGGTGTGGGGAATGTGGGTGTGAGCAGGGGTGTGGGTGTGTGAGAAGGTGTGGGGGATGTGGGTGTGAGCAGGGGGTGGGGTATGAGCAGGTGTGGGGGAATGTGGGTGTGGGGTGGGTGGGGGTGGGGTGTGGGTGTGTGGGGGGGTGGGGGTGTGTGAGCAGGTGTGGGGAATGTGGGTGTGAGCAGGGGTGTGGGGTGTGTGGGTTGGTGTGAGGTGTGGGATGGGGCTGAGGTGTGAGGGCGGAGGTCGGGGCCCCTGGAAAGACACAGAACCCAGAGGCCAATGGTGGCCCTCGGCCTGACTGGACCCCAGAGGTGTTGGTCCACGATGCAGCCCCTCAGACCCGCTGTGCCCCCACGGATATGTGCCAGGGGGCTGCTGAGACCTGCCCTGTGTGGCACCATCTAATGAAGGTGCCTCCGGTGTGATTTGGGAACAACCGAGCACTTTGCTCCTCCGGCGCATTAGGCTCCTGGTCTGAGCCCCGCAGAAACTGAGGCACAGACTCCAGGGTCCAGAGTGTGTGTGGAGGACGGAGTCCCAGGGCAGGGTGAGTGCCCAGTGCTCAGGGCCCTCCTCAGCACGCAGCCAGGAGGTGATTCTCGCTTCTCCCGCCCCTCCACCCTGCAGGGTGCCTGGGTGCCCCCACCCACCAGGGCGCCGGCACCCCCACACAGGGGCCTCATGTGCGGCCTCTGACTCGTCCAGAGGCTCCAGGGGCGCCTCATCTGCTCCAGAATCAGGGCGCGGGGTGGGAGGGCCCGGGAGCGCCGGTCCTGCCCAACAAAGCCCCCTCTGGGCGGCCACTGCCTGCTCCCCTCACAGCCCCCGAGAGCCGCGGGGTGGGGGGCTGCGGTGGGCGGCCGGGCTAGTAAATCAGCGCACGCCTGTCACCCGCGGGGCCCGCAAGCCGCCCGAGCGGAAATAACAAATGGCCGTCATTGTGGAGCCAAAAACCTGTGATTATAATTATCACATCCCCGGTGACCTTGCGTAAACTTTAATCCCTCTCAATGGAGCATTTAAATAGCCGGCACTGCACCACGGGGGCGGGCGCTGCGGGCCGGGGGCGGGGCGCTGCGGAGACCAGGCGGTGCGCGGCTGAGTGTGACCCCCACCGGCTGTGCAGCGCAGCTGACCCCGTGCCCACCCCTCCATGGCCCTGCGCGTCGCCCTCCCGGTGGTGGCATGGACAGGGACTCGGGCTGAGGTGTGCAAGGACCGACCCCTTCTGCCTATGGGAGAAGCTGGGAGTCAGAAAGGGGGTGCTCTGAGCTGGGAGGGGTTGCGCTGGGGCCAGCTCAGCCCTCCCTCCGCGGTGCCCAAAGGGAGCAGGAGCACATGCACACATATGTACACACATGCATACACCTATGCACATGTGCACACACATGCACACACATACACACCTATACAATGCACAGATGTGCACACATGTACATACATACATACACACCTACACATGTGCACACACATGTATACACATGCACACACCTATACACATGTATACACATGCACATACCTATACACATGTGCACACATGCACACACACCATACACATGCACATATGTGCACACATGTACATACACATCTACACATGTACACACTTATATATGTGCACACACATGTATACACATGCACACCCTATACACATGCACACATATGTACTCACATGCATGTGTGCACACCTATACACATGTACACACATGAACACACATATATGCACACACCCTATACACATGCACACACCTATACACATGCACACATGTGCACACACTATGCATGTGCACACACCTATACACATGCACACACCTATACACATGCACATGCACACACATGCACACACCCTATGCACATGCACACATTTGCACACACATCTGCACACATGCACACACATGTACATACCTGAAACACAGCTCACCCCTACTATAGAAGGCACACGTGGGCACACTGATAGTCCCCGTGGTAACGGTGGGCACAAGACCCTGTCCTTGCACACATGGACACTACATGTGCCCACACCATCACCCAGGGCATCACGCACACCTTGAACATGCACCCTATGTTTGGGGGATGTCCACACATGTACCACCTCTGCACACATGTTCCCACACATGCAGCCACATGTGCTCAAATAGAATCCCTAAGATTACACATGCTCACATATGCCACCTGTTCCTGGGTGTTCACACATATGTGGCACCTATACTCGCAGGTGTTTTCACACATCTCCTTGCATACATGTGTTCGCATGTGACCATCTCGTGTGGTTCACATGCGTGTGTGCCCTGTTCATGCTGATGTAGGCCGGTGCCTGCGTCTGGAGGGCAGGGCTGGGGAACTGAAGGTGGGGCGGGGCCCCCTGGCAGCTGAGCCTGCTCTGGGCGGGTGCTGCAGGGCTGAGGCCACGGGGGCCTCGGTTTTCCCTTTGGAGCCCAGCACGGAGGGGCCTCACCAGAATCAGCAGCGTGACAGTCAGAGACCTTCCTGCAGCCCAGGGCCAGGACCTCAATTACGCCCGCAGACGCGGAAATGTCAACTCCAGGCGGCCGTTTGACGGCGCTGCAGCTATGAGTGAGCTGCCAGAAATCACATCCATGCTGCCACGTGCCCGTCGCCTGGGAGAGACTGTCCCCACCGTCTCAGGTGACACACTCAGCCGCCCCCTCTGCCTCTCGCGGCTGCCGGGACACACGTGTGTGCACAGCCCTTGGTGCCAACATTCAGCCAGCACCCTGCTCCTGGTGGCATGCCGAGGGTGTGGGCAATGTGGAGCGAAGGGGAAATACCGCCGGCCACACCATGCCTCGCTCACACAGTCCCACCCCAGAGCTTCCTGCACGGGCTCACGCTGCTCCACACAGATGCGGTCAGCAGTCCTGTAGGGAGCAGATGCGCTGCTTGGGGCCGGCCCTTTGTCGCCTCACACACGCCACTGTCCCCCCTAGTCTGGCCTGTGCCCCAATATGCCCAGCAGGCTGCCTCTGTTGTCTCCAAGACAAACACCTCGGTCCCCAGGCAAGCCCTGTCCACGCCCAACCCACCCATCTCCCCGTTATGAACCTCAGGTGGCCGCCTTCAACCTCTCCAGCTGTCTGATCTGTCCATCAGTCAAAGGGACCCATCTGTGTGCGTCTGATCCCATCACCTGGTGCTGGCCCAGAACAGATACGTCACTTGGGCCTACTTGGGGTAGATACACAGGTGACTGGACAGGCAGTGGAGAGAAATGGGGACATTCTCTTTCAGGTTAGCCTGTGCTAAGTGGGTCATCAAGAAAGTGAGCACACACTTAGAGATCAGTCAGCATGGCTGTGTTTATGTGGCGATACAGTGCTCACACCCACCCACCCACCTATAACCACCATCTGTCCACCATCCATCCATCCATTCATCTAACTATTCATCCACCCATCATCCATCCATCCATCCACCCATCAACCCACCCATCCATCAACTCACCCACCTACTCATCCATCCATCCACACTTCCATCCACTCATCCATACACTCATCTATCCACTCATCCATCCACCCATCCATCCACTCATCCATCCACTCATCCATCCACTCATCCATCCACTCATCCACCCACCCTCCCATCCATCTACCCATCAATCCACCATCCATCAACTCACCCACCCACTCATCCATCCATCCACACTTCCATCCACTCATCCATCCACTCATCCATCCACTCATCCATCCATCCACCCACCCATCCATCTACCCATCAACCCACTCATCCATCCATTCACCCATTCATCCACCCACAGTCCATCCATCCACCATTCATTCATCCATCCATCATTGATCCACAATCCATCCTACAAATATACATTCACCAATCATTCATCATCCATCCATCATCCACATCCACATTCACTCATCCATCCACCTATTCACCACCATCCACCCATCTATCCTTTATCCATCATCCATCCACCCATTCACACAACATCCATTTGTCCAATTCATAATCCATCCAACCATCCACTCATACATTCACCCATACATACATTCACCCACCACCCATTCACCCACACACTCATTCATCCATTCACCATCCATTCATCCACTCATCCCTCCACCCATCCATCATCTATCCATCAATCCATTTCCTCATCCATCCATCCATCATCTATCTGTCCACCGTCCACCAACATCCATCCGTCCATTCACTGCTCATTCATCCCATCTCCATCCACCCACCCATAGTCTCTCCCATCCATCATCCATCTATCCAGGGACTCCACATACAGTGGGAGAGACACGGCTGTCTACCTCACAGGTAGGCTTGCCGACTTGCAATTGAAGGGAGGGAAAGTGAATGAGCAGGTAGTGGGTCACTGTAGTCCTGGTACTGTGGGCGGGACTACCTCTGACCTATGCCCTCCCCAGGCCCAGACCCAGGGCCTCCAGCTCAGCTGTGGGGTCCAGGCAGGCCACTGACCAGGGAGCAGATGGGGCCCCTTTCTTCTCCTCACTCACTGCCCTCCATGGGTTCCTCACCCTATCGGGCCTGACTGCGCAGGCTCAGCTCACACTCTGCCAGGGAACAGAACTTCCTGCAGAGATAGTGCCAGCCCCTGACTCTGCTCACTGCTTTTGGGGTGTCAATCACACCTGATGGTGAGCTACCTGCAAGAGCCTAGTGACAGACCACATTCCCACATAGACCCCTCGGACCTCCACGAGACCCCAAAGATTCCTCACAGAACCCACAGATCCCCACCACCCCAAAGGTCCCACAGACCAAATAAATTCCCAAAGATCCCAACAGATCCCCATAAATCCCCCACATACCCCACAGATCGTCTGTAGACCCACAGGCCCCAGAGTTCACACAAATTCTCCACAGACCTCACAGACCAAACATATCCCCTATAGATTCCACAGACCCTGAAGATCCCCACAGACCCCACTGATCTCCACATCCCACAGATCCCACACACACCCACAGATCCTCCACATACCCCATAGGCTCCACAGATCCCTCAGACCCTACAGATCCTCCACAGACCCCATAGGCCCCACAGATCCCACAGATCCCCAGGCTCCACAGATTCTCCACAGACCCCAAAGCCCCACAGATCCCTTAGATCCCCCATAAGCCCCACAGGCTTCGCAGATTCCCACAGATCCCCACAGACCCCTCACATCTCCCACAGACCTCACACACCCCTCATAGACCTCACAGATCACCCTAGACCCCACAGATTCACCACAGACTTCACAAATCCCTCACATACCCAATATACCCAGACCCAGACCCACACGGCCTCACAGACCTCACAGATTCCCCACAGACTCCAAATACTCCACAGACCCCACAGATCCCCACAGACCCCATAGTCCCCACAGATCTCACAGGTCCCAGACTTCACAGGTCCCACAGACCCCACAGGCCCCTCAGGCCCCATAGATACCACAGACCCCCTCAGACTCCACATACACCACAGACTGCACAAATGCCCCACAGATCCCCAACAGAGCCCATACATCCCCCACAGGCCCTACAGATCTTCCACAGACACCACAGACCCTCAGATGCCACAAACGCTACAAACCCCTCAGACCCCACTGTCCCTCCTGACCCCTCAGGCCCCACACCCCACACAGATTCCTCACACCCCACAGTCCCTGCAGAACTCCCAGATCCTACAGAAGCCACAAATACCCCCTCACACCCTCAGATCCCCTACAGAACCCTCAGACCCACCATGCCCACAGACCCCTTAGACCTCTCAGACCCTTCAGACTCCACAGACCACACAGACGCCACAGACCTCACACCCCACACAGATCCCCACAGAGATCCCCAAGCCCCACAGTGGGTGACCGCTGCCCACACACATGCACAGTGCAGGGACACACACAGATGCCCAGACCGGGGATGTGGGCACGGCAGCACACAGGTGCCCTTGAGAGCGGACTTCCTCCCTTCACAATATACGTGACACAGTCCAGAGGTCTGACTGGACCACAGAAGGGGCCAGGAAATAGGCTTTAGGTCTGCCTTGATCCAGCAGCTCCAAAATCTAAGACGGAGACTTTCCCCTGCACTCTGGAGGCGGAGTGGAAATGCAAAAGGCAGTTTGGCTGAGCACTGTGCCCTGAGTCTACCTGGAGCTTCCAGGGCCTTTCTGGGAGCAGTGTCCCAGGCAGCAGGTAGAACCTTGTCCCAGAGTTAGTGCCCAGGGCATCACTCCAGCCTCTCTGGGCCTCAGTTTCCCCCTGTGCAGGATGTCCCTGCTCGAGGTGCGAGGATTCCCGGTGGATACCCCCTGGGCCGGTCAGGCATGGAGGAGAAAGGAGGTGGGCTGGGGGCTCGTCGGGCTCCCTGTGCCCGCGGCAGCCCCGGTACCTGGGGTCTCCAGCTCTGTGGCATGCCCTAACCAGAAAGAGCGAGGCTGGGCTCCCCGCAGGCCCCTCGCCCTCCCACACCAGGAGCCCGTGTGCCAGAGAAGTCAGTTCATTATCGTCACCACGATAAGCCGCGCTGATGGCTGCATTAGGGACATGCCGCCGGGCCGGGCTATAAATTACAGGGGACGCGTGTCTGTCTCCCGAAACCAGGTGGGAGAAATTAATTATGTTTATAGGTGCAGACAGACCCCAGGCTGTGGGAGGGCTGAGTCCTGGGTCCGAGTCCCATGCCCACCCGGCGGCCCCCTCTGTCCGCTGCAGGGCGGCTCCCCTGAGGCTGCGCTGTGCTGAGCGGCCGCCGCCCCACGGGAAGCCGGGCTCCTTCAAGCCTTTCCCCAATTGCCCACCGCAGCCTATATTACAAATACATAAATCATAATGTTTCAACAAAAAGCAAAATTTAATTTTCTCCTTTCAGCCGTTATCTGGGCCGGGTGGTATATGGCAGGCTGTGCCCGCTCATTTATTACGCCCGCTGAATGGATAATGGCAGTGAGCGCGGATTGCCGCCAGCCTGGCCCGGCCTGTGTCTGCGCGGCCGGGCCAATCTCTGCACATCTGCCGGAGATACACGGGCTCTATTCTTCCTTGCCAGAGTAAAATTAAATAGTTGTGTGTGCTGGGCCGGGGCTGGGCTACACAAGGGGAAGAAGGGCGGGGTGAGGGGCTCCCAGGATGTGCCTGGGGGTGTCGGGGCTGGGGTCTGGGAGTGCGCTCGGCCTCGCACTGCGTCTGGCTCAACCCAGGGTCCGAGTGATCCAGCGCTGGTGCGTCCCCCAGCCCCCCAAAGCCTCTACACAAGCGGCAGCCAGGGGCTGGGTGGGGTGGTCAGGAGCATGTCAGGGTGCAACCCCCAGGTGCAGAGCAGACCCTGGCGCCATCTGTACCTGCGTTCCTGCACGGCCCCCCCCCAGGACGGCCACCCGCAGACCCCAGGCACCCCCAGAGCGGCACCTCAAGCTCCTTCCGTTCTGATGGCCCCAGAGGGGGCCCAGGGGGAAGGAGCAATTATGGGAAGGCAGTGGCCCCCTAAGCCCACCTGCCGCCAGCCTGTCCCACCAGCTCCCCTGCCTAGCCCACCCCCGTCCTCAGCACTGTCCCACCCAGAATCCAGGCCTGGGGGTTGTGGGTCCTGCAGGGAGGGGGTTGGGGACTGAGTCTGCCCTTGTGGTGTCCCCAGGTCCACCCTCCCGGCCTCTGCACTGCCTCAGATGAGCTGCACTGACAGTGCCCCCACCCTGGCCTGGGCATGCCAGCAGTTGGAGCTTGATGGGGGTCCTCTGGGGCGCCCACAGGAGCTGTCCCACAGGGTCTTCCTGTTCTTCCCTCCATCAGGGGAGCAGGGAGGAGCCCCAGGCTGGGACAGGGAACAGTCCCAGGGGAGAAACTGGCAGCAAGGCCCAAGGTCACCCTGCTGAGGCCGGGGCAGCTGGAGCAGAGTTTGAGGGCAGGGCCCCGGGCCTGAGGAATGAGGCTCTGCGTGTAAGTGACGGCTGTGGGCAGTGTGTGGGGGACAGGGAAGGACCGCTGGACGTGGGGAGGACAGGACAGGTGACAGGCCTGGGAAAAGGAAGGGACTTCCCACGGTGCCCCGGGGGAGGCGGGGGGACGGGCAGGGAGACAAGGGGGAGTCAATAACTCCCTGGGGTGCACGTGGGGGAGGGGAGACCGAGTCCAGGGGCCAGGGCTGTCCCTGAGAGGTGGTAGCAGGGGGCAGCCTGTGCCATGGTGGCCTTGTCGGTGGCTGTGCGGTTCAAGGGTGGCGGCGACAGCGTGGGCTGAGGAAGCGTGGGGAGACATGAGAAGAGGCTCCAGGCCAGCAGGTGCGGAGGGCACACAAGGAGGACATGGCGGGCAGCGTGAGGAGCGGAGGGCACGGTGGGCAGCGTTAAGACGGAGGGCACAGCGGGGCGGCGTGAGGGACGGAGGGCACGGTGGGCAAGGCGTTAAGACGGAGGGGCACAGCGGGCGGCGTGAGGACGGAGGGCATGGTGGGCAGCGTTAAGACGGAGGGCACAGCGGGTGGCGTGAGGACGGAGGGCACGGCGGGAGGTGTGAGGACAGAGGGCAGCAACGGGCAGCGTGAGGACAGAGGGCACAGCGGGCAGCGTGAGGACCGGAGGGCACAGCGGGCAGCGTGAGGACGGAGGGCACAGCGGGCAGCGTGAGGGACGGAGGGCACGGTGGGCAGCGTGGAGGACAGAGGGCACGGCAGGAGGCATGAGGACAGAGGGCGCACGGCGGGCAGCGTGAGGACGGAGGGCACAGAGGGCGGCGTGAGGACGGAGGGGGCACGGCTGGGCAGGAGCCAATCAGGGCAAGTTCTGAACGTGGTTCCGAGGCGGGTCCGAGTGAGCAGAACGCTGCCCCCTCCCCCACGCCCCTAGGAGGGAAGAGGCCGAGGTCGCATGTGGTCAGACCATGGCACTGGGGATGCTGGGCAGACCCCAGGAGCTGAACTGGGTCTCAGGGAGGGACATGGGCAGCGGAGTCCCCTGAGGGCCGGCTTGGAGCAAATACAGGTGTGGTCATAGTCTGGATGTCGGGACAGGAGGCCAGAAAAATCCAAATGACCCAACTCGATGGCAAAAGCAGTGCCCAGCCTGCTGGGCAGTAGCACAGGGCCCAGGGGGCAGAAGGTCCACCAGCCCCACGCACGGCGCTGTGAGGCCACAGAGGACCCGGCCCCGTGTGGACAGAGCAGCTAGTGGGGGGGCCAATGCGGGCTGGGGGTACAGGCAGGGGTGAGAGACCATCTACTCCATGTACCCCGGACCCCTCGACGGCCAAGGCAGATCCCAGAAAAGCTGCAGTGCTGAAGGACGTTCCTCCCGGGAGTGGGTGGCCCCGGTGGAGCCTGGCTGCAGGAGAGGAGCCGGGCACGGGAAATGGTAACTATGGTGATGACGGTTCCAGGCAGAACAATACAAACTAGTAATGCTGTGTGACACGGGAACCATGTGTGGCGGTGACAGGCATGACAATAGCCGTGCAGGGCTCAGGGGGGACACGTCCACCAGCCCTGGACTATACCACACACTTCCTACAGCGGCGTGGGTTCCCGGTCCTGGCAGCACCTACACGTTGCAGTCACAGCTTAGTGTCACCAGGCTGGTCCTAGAGAGAAAAAACACAGGAATGGAGGTGCGAGGGACGGGTGAGCCGAGAGCCGTCATCTCGCGGCGGGCGCCGTTGCTAAGGAGGTGCCAGTGGAAAGACACAGGGGACAGGAGCAGAGATACACGGGAGCAGCGGGCAGCAAGGACCAGTGTGCTGACGCCAACCCAGAGGTGGTGGCACGTGAGAGCAGGGCCAGGCCAGGAGTCTATCAAAAGGATGTAACAAATCTCAGTGTGAAGGCACAGAATCAGAGCTTCAAAACACAGCAGGCAGGGCCTGAGCGATAGCACAGCAGGGAGGGTGTTGGCGGTGTTTGCCTTGCAGGAGGCCGACCCAGGTTCTAGCCCCGACGCTCCATATGGTGCCCTGAGCACCGTCGGGTGTAAGCCCTGAGCTTCGTCTTCCTGAGTGCAGAGCCAGGTGCAACCCCTGAGCATCGCAGGGGTGTGACCCCCTGCCCCCAAAAAAGAAACAAAATACAAGAGGCAAAAAGTACAGGGAGAAACAGAAACTCCCAAGAGTCACTGGATGTCTCACACCTCTCAAGCACGGATGGAGCAAGTCAAGAGAACTGAGAGTGTGAGAGAAGATCTGAGGACCAAGAGCCAACGAGACCGGGCCCCACGTGCACACTGCCTATGTGCAAACCTCCTGTAAGAGATCTCCAGCTCACGGGGAACCTTCAAGAAACAACTGTATTCTGGGTTAAAAAAAAAAAAAAAACTGGTCTCAATAAATTGAGAAGCATCTGCATCACACAAGTCAGTTATCTGACCAGTGGAACTGAGCCAGAAACCAATATCAGAAAAGGTAACTGGGAGGTTCCTAAGTACTTGGAAACTGAAAACAGACTCCACAAACAAACAACACCCCAGGGCCGAAAAAGAAATCAGAAGGTGGGGGGGCTGAATGATAGTCCAGCAGGGAAGGTGCTAGTCTTGCTCGCCACTGACCCTGGTTCAATCCTCGGCATCCCATATGGTCCCCCTGAGCACCTTTGGGAACGATCACTGTGTGCAGATCCAGTGCACCGAAACCC
This sequence comes from Cryptotis parvus, assembly GCA_021461705.1. Taxonomy (NCBI): domain Eukaryota; kingdom Metazoa; phylum Chordata; class Mammalia; order Eulipotyphla; family Soricidae; genus Cryptotis; species Cryptotis parvus. The sequence goes on from JAJIBD010031496.1 coordinate 106,245, forward strand.
TAAGCGCCCCCATACAGACAAAAATAAGATAAAGAAAAAAAACAAAATGGGAATTAGAAATTATTCTATGGGGGCTGGAGCGATAGCACAGTGGGTAGGGCATTTGCCTTGTATGTGGCTGGACCCAGGTTCAAACCCCGGCATCCCATATGGTCCCCCAAGCACTGCCAGGAGTAATTCCTGAGTGCAGAGCCAGGAGAAACCCCTGAGCATTGTCAGGTATAACCCTCCCACAAAAAAAAGAAATTATTCTATGGGGCTAGAATGATAATATAGCAGGGAGGGCGTTTGCCTTGCACATGGCCAACCTGGGTTCAATCCCGACAACCCTTATGATCCCCTGAGCACCTCCAACGAATAGCCAGGAGTAAGCCCTGAGCGTAACCAGGTGTAAACAAAAAAAAAAAAAAAGCAAAGGAGACTGCTTCAGACCTGTCTCAGGAGGACCTTCACTGCTTGGCCAGAGACAGGAGATGGGGTGTTCCTAGGTCTTCTGGGGCAGGCTCTGAGACTCCAAACCTCACAGTTCCCGAGTGCCTGGTTGGCCAATCAGATACACCCTCCTGGGACCCCAAATCCATGACCTGTCCTGGGGAGGGGCCAGCAGTAGCAGCTGGGTGGACAGTGGGTCCTGTCGGTCCAGAGCTCATGGGGGAGGCTGGGGCACAGGTGGGGGTGTCCCATGGAGGCCGAAGCACAAAGGAGCAGAGGGACAGAGGTGACGTCACTTGGGAGATCCTCAGACTCATACCTGCCCCTGCCTGAGTCTGGGCCTATGGGGTGCTCCGCGAGGCCCTGATACCCACAGACCCCTGCAGCTAGGAGGTGTTTGGCGACCACAGAGGTCCATGGGAGAGGGCGCCAGGGTGAGGGAGGGTCTGAGGCCACCAGGGTGAGGAGAGGGGGGGGGGTCTGCAGCCCACTCAGGATTTCTGACTAATTTGCTGCACTGTGAGGTCATGATGCTTAATTGTGATTGTCGTTTCCATTCTGCTCTCGCCCGCACGGCCAGCAGTGTAGAGGCCCATAATTGAAATTAATTGTGCCTTCACCTGCCTGTCCCTGCACCCCAACGCAGCAACCTGCACAATGCCCAGCACTCTGCTGCCCAGCGTGGGGCGCCTGCGTGGAGCTGGCCCAGGGCTCTGCCAGGTGCAGGAATCCGTCAGCTACTACTGAGTTATTAAGGCCCCATCAGGCAGAAATTTCATAAACACTCTCAGGAAACCAAGCAGGTCTTTCCCACCTGGCTAAATCTGTGAGCGACTCCCAGGGGGCCTCAGGCTCTGTGTCTGTGCAGTATGGGGGACACGGGGGTTGCACTCTGCAGAGATGCCCCCAGCAGCCTCCTGACCCTGTGTGGTTGCTTCCTGTACTGGGTCTGGGGGGCTTAGGGGCAGGCACTGAGACCCCGACTCTCACAGTACCTGGGAGTGCCTGGCTGGCTGATCAGCTGTACCCTCCTGGGACCCAAATCCATGGCCTGTCCTGGAGGGGAGACCAGGATGGCTGCAGCAGCAGTGGGGTGGACGGTGGGCCCTGTCCAGTCCCAAGGGCAGCCTGTCCTCATGTACTCACTGGTGCTCCCAAACTCCTGCTTTGGTCTCCTCAGTTTGTGACAACGCCTGTCATTCTGCTCGGGCTGGGTCCCCAGGGCCACGCTGAGGAGAATTTGGTTCACATCCAGCACCCAGTCCTCTCACACCCGCTGTGACGAGGGTACTGTCCAGGACGAAGGCTTCCCATTGGCCCTTGTTACTCCCTTCCCTGAAGGAGCCAGTTTGTGAAGCTCCCATCCTGCCACTTCCTGGGAGACTTGGCTCCCGATTCGTGGGAAGCAGCAGTGGGCACTGGGGTCAGCTGAGTGCACCTGGGTAGAAATGTCCCCCCCCCCCGGTACACACACATTCCAGCTCCCTATCATCCTTCTGTCATCCCCCCTCCAAGTCCCCATACTCCTGTTTATCTGTCTGTCCATCCATTCACCCAACCACCTATCCACCCATCCAACACCTATCCACCCATCTATCCACCTATCCATCCACCCACCCACCTATCATTCTACCCACCCATATCCATCCACCACACACCTATCCATCCACACACCTATCCATCCACCCATCCACTTATCCATCCACCCACCTATCCATCCACCCACCCACCTATCCATTCACCCACCCACCTATTCCTCCACCACCCACCTATCCCTCCACCTACCCACCCACCCACCTACCTATCTACCCACCAACCTATCCACCCACCCACCTACCCATCCACCCATCCATCTACCCATCCATCCACTCACCTACATCCACCTATCCATCCATCATTCATCTACTTATCCATCATCCATCAAACCATCCACCAACTGCCTATCTATCCATCATCTACCCATCTACCCATCCATCCATTCCATCCATCCACAATCTATCATCCACTATCCATCGTCTAGCCATTATCCATTCATAGCCATCATTGACCCATCCACCTATCCACCCACCAATCCATCCATCCATCCATCCATCCATCCATCCATCCATCCATCCATCCATCTGTCCGTCCGTCCATCCATCCATCCATCCATCCTTCATCACTGACCATCCACCATCCACACCTTCATCACCGTATCTTCCTGTCTATCTGTCCATTCTCCCATGTCCGCATCCTCCTAGCTCCCCACACCCTCTCCACTGCCCACCCATTCAACTTCTATAGAAATGTGCCTGTTGCTACCATGCTTTGGGGTGGGCACAGCATAGTTAGGGGCTACTGAACCCCTCAGGTTTTTTTTTCGCACCCTTCAGTGAAAGAAAACTGATTCCTGATGTTCCACACCAGGAGAGCAGCAGGAGAGGGATGGGTGCTTGGAGCTGGGGTGTACAGGGTTGCTCCTCACATGGCTCCTGAGGGCCCGGAGCCCCTGGGCTGGCTTCCCTCCTGCAGAGACACTCCTTCCCCACAGGGCCCTTGGCTGCTCTCCAACCTGTGGAACAAGAAGCTCAGCCCCACACTTTCCACCTCAGCAGTGCTCCTCTTTGCCCCTGGTCCAGGACACATGTACTTACTCCTGGACCCCTCCCTCACTGTCAGGCTCACCCCCCCACCAGTACACCTGAGGGCTCCCCTTGGACTCCTCCATTCCCATCTGCCTCTGCCTGGCGTGTTTTCCGGAATCCACATCTCTCCCCAGGTCCTCTCTCCACACGCCAGCCTTCAGAGCATTTTGAGCAGGCTGATGGTCACTTCCCATGGAAGGTTGCCTGAGACTCCCACCAGGAACCTGCCTTTTACTACTCTGGAAATAGAACTCACCCAGAAGCCAGATTTTAGCAGAGAACAATGAGGAAGTGAATGAGAATGAATGAACAAATGAGGGACAAATTTTGATAACTGAATGAATGATTCAACCAATGAGTGATAGAAGGAATGAATGAATAAGTGAATGAATGAGTAAATGAACAAGTGAATTAATGAGTGAATAAATCGTGACTGAGAGAATAAGTGACTAAAGTGATGAGTGAATAACAAATGAGTGAGTGAATAATAGCTGAGTGAATACGTGAGTAAAAAGTGAGGGAGTGAAGGGTGAAAAGCTGAGTGAGTGGGTGATAAGTGAGTGGGTGAGTGAGTGAGAGGGTGAATGTGTGTGAATGAATGAATGAATGGGTGAGTGACTGAGTGTGCGAGTGAATGAGTGAGTGAATGGATGAGCGGTGAGTGTGTGAGTGAGTGAATGGATGAGTGGAAGAGTGATTGAGTGTGAGTGAGTGAGTGAGTGAGTGAGTGAGTGAGTGAGTGAGTGAATGGATGAGTAAGTCATCCATTCACTTACTGAATGATGTACTGGAGAACATACCCTGTTGGGTTCCTAGTCATGGCTGCCCAGAGTCTCTGCAACTTGCCTGAAGCTGTCTCCATGGAGTCACTTTGTAGATAGGGGGCAGGAAGACAGTTTGGATCTGTGACTCTCTATGGGCGGGATAGTCTTACCTTAAATTCTGTGTTAGCTAGTATAAGTATTTACTCTCCTACTCCCACAGATCCCTCTGTGGACAATTCTACCAGAGTTCTCTTGGCTGCACTTGGATCCTCCTTTACATAAAACAGCCCTAACTAGGGGCCGGAGCCATAGTCCAGCGGGTAGGGCGTTTGTTTGCCTTGCACGCGGCCGGCCCCTGCTGGCCCAGGTTCCATCCCTGGCATCCCATATGGTCCCCTGAGCACTGCCAAGAGTAATTCCTGAGTGCAGATCCAGGAGTAACCCCTAAGCATTGCCAGGTGTGACCCAAAAAGCAAAAAAAAAAAAAAGCCCTAACTAAATCAGAGGCAAATGCTGTTTGCCTGCTGGCAATCAAGCGTGGTTCTCAATAATTCTAGAGGCTAGTACCCAGAGCAACCCTGAAGTAAAGATAAGGAGCTCGTGGAAGTTTGGAGAAATATATATCTGGCTGTAGAATATTCATGGTATATGCCTTTCCCATGTATTAACCTGAGACACTGTTCATCTCAGGTGTCCTGACTCCCTGTCTCTACAAAGTGCCTGCAGGAAGGCTTGAAGGGCAAATCTTGGCTAGGGCGAATTAGCATGTGAATGGCCTGGGCCAGGTGAGCTCACTTAGGGATGCCCGCCTGAATGTGTCTGACTCTAGGCCCCACTAAGACCCTTCTCTGTGGGCTGGGCCCGGTACCCTTGGGGCAGAAGAAGATTCGTTCCTGTGCCCCAATACTGCCAGGGAACAAAAGTGTTCTCCAACAAGTGGGTGAGTGGCTGGTTCTGAGTGAGTGAGTGAGTGAGTGAGTGAGTGAATGAGTGAGTGGGTGAGTGACTGTGTGTGTGAGTGAATGGGGTGAGTGGGTGAGTGTGTGAGTGACTATGTGAGTGAGTGAATGGGTGAGTGGGTGAGTGACTGTGAGTGACTATGTGAGTAGTGAATGGGTGGCGAGTGTGTGAGGTGAGTGAGTGAATGGGTGAGTGGGTGACTATGTGAGTAGTGAATGGGTGAGCGGGTGAGTGAGTGTGTGAGTGAATGAGGCGAGTGTGTGATGGTGAGTGAATGGGTGAGTGAGTGACTATGTGAGTAGTGAATGGGTGAGCGAGTGTGTGAGTGAGTGAGTGAGTGAATGGGTGAAACGTGGTGAATGGTGGGGGGGGGGTGGTGGTGGGTGAGTGAGTGACTATGTGAGTAGTGAATGGGTGAGCAGGTGAGTGAGTGTGTGAGTGAATGAGTGAGTGGATGGATGAGAGGTGAGAGTGAGTGCCTGGGTGAATGACAGGGTGTGTGAGTAGGCGAGTGGTGAGCTTAAGTGAACGGATGAGGAAGAGTAAGAGGGTGCATGAAGGAGTTGCGTCTCCTTGGGGACAGACAGTATTTCCCCACTCTCGGCTCCCTCATGCGTGTGAGGACAGAAGTGGCCACTCTGAAGGACTGTGGACTCCTCATCCAGTCATGTGAGCCTGTGAATGTTGCTCCCGCCCAGGTCCCACCTGGCAACAGACTGCAGTGTAGTTGGGGGCCAGAGGCAGAGGTCCTGTCCGGCGTCCTCTCCCCCACACTTACGGACCCTGGGTCGTTAGTCGGGGAGGGGCCAGGGCCGAGAGAGACCCGCAGGGCCCCAGAGATGCAGCTGAGAAGGGCGGAGCCTGGGCAGGGCCGGTGAGCTTTAGGGCCCGGCCGGGGAGGGGCGGAGCCTCGGAGGGGGAGGGTCAGGGGGAGCTGCGGGGGCGGGCCTGGGTGGGGGGCTGGGTTGTGGGGCCTGACGGGGAGGGGCAGGGGGTTTGGGGGGGCCTGGGCGCAGCGGGGCGGGGGCGGGGCGCAGCGGGGCCTGGGAGCGGGGGGTGGGGCGGGGCCTGGGAGCGGGGGGTGGGGCGGGGCCTGGGGGCGGCGGGGGCGGGGCCTGGGAGCGGCGGGGCGGGGCCTGGGAGCGGCAGGACGGGCCGCAGCGGAGAGGCCTGGGCTGCGGGGGGTCCGCGGAGGCCCCAGGCTAGGCCAGGACCGGGCCCGTAGCTGGAGCCCTCGGGAACGGACGCGGACCACCGGTCGGGGTTCGGGGGCGCGGACTAGGGGCTGGGTCGCGGGGAGGTCGGCGGGGGAGGGGTCGGGGGCCGCCCTGCCCGCGCCCTCCCTCCTGGGACCGGACGCTGGACGCGGGGGCCTGACACCCGTCAGCGCCGATAACGGGAGGGCTCGGACGCCGCCAGCGCATTAATCTTCCCCAAATTAAAATCTGCAGCCGGCGTTTAAGATTGAGGCCACCACGGTTCAGCGCGGCGTGACCGCCAATTCTGATAAAAGTGTTTTAAGAGCCGCCGACGGAGATAAATTGCCTGCGGCCGCCCGCCTGCGAGCCGGAGCACCGTGGCCGCGACTCGGCTCCTGCGGCCACTGCGGCCGCGCTGACATTCCGCTTTGGGGGCCTGACAGCGCCACCCCGGGCCAGCACCGTCCCAGCCTTCCTCCAGCGGTAGGGGGAAGGAGGAAGAGGGCAGAGGGCAGGAGGGAGGGGAAGGAAGGAGGGGAGGGGGAGAAGGGGAAGCAAGGCGGAGGGAGGAGGAGGTGGTCTAGGGGGAGGGGGGGAGGGGGAGGAACAGGGGGGGGGAGGGGAGGAGGGGAGCAGGAGGAGAAGAGGAGCAGGGGGAGGAACAGGGGAGCAAGGGGAAGAGTAGGGGGAGCAGGGGGGAACAGGGGGGCAGGGGAGGGAGAGGGAGCAGGAGGAGAAGGGGAGCAGGGGGCAGGGAAAGGGAGCAGGGGGCAGGGGGGGGAGCAGGGGGAGGGGCAGGGGAGCAGGGGGGAAGAGTAGGGAGCAGGGGGAGGAACAGGGGAGCAGGGGGGGGGAGGGGAGCAGGAGGAGAAGAGGAGCAGGGGGAGGAACGGGGGAGCAGGGGGAGGGGAGGGGAGCAGGGGGGAACAGGGGGCAGGGGGGGAGAGGGGAGCAGAAGGAGAAGGGGACCAGGGGGCAGGGAAGGGGAGCAGGGGAGGGGCAGGGGAGCAGGGGGAGGGGCAGGGGGAGCAGGGGAGGGGCAGGGGAGCAGGGGGAGGGGCAGGGAGCAGGGGAGGGGCAGGGGGAGCAGGAGAGGGGAGGAGGGGGGGGGGAACGGGGAGCAGGGGGAGGGAGAGGGGGGGAGGAGAAGGGAGCAGGGAAGGGGAGCAGGGGGAGGGGCAGGGGAGCAGGGGAGGGGGCAGGGGGAGCAGGGGGAGGGTGCTGGGGCTGCCCCAGGGAGCTGCACTTGGTCCCTGGCCCCCAGAAAATGCCTGTCCCTGACCTCCCATCTGGCTTTGCTGACTCAAGGTCAAGACCAAGAGCTCCTCCAGGCCCTTCCTGGGCTTGCCCTCCCCGCCCTCCCTGGCCCCACTGTCCCTCTGCCCGGCCCTGCCCTCACCATCACACAGAGCCCAGCCCTGACGTGGAGCCTGGTTGCCACTGCTTCAAGCACAGGGACTGGGCAGGGGACTGAGAGGCCAGGGGTGAGAGCACTCAGCCGCAGAGGGGCAGGTGTCCAGTGGTCAGAGGCTCTCCTGAGGGCTTCCTGGAGGAGGTGGGAGGGAGCAGCCTGGACAGCAGGCCTGGGTGGGGCACCCAGACCTGGGCAGGCACAGGGGCGGGACAGGCTCCACTCAGCTGTGTCGCTTCTGCCTTTTCTTTGCAAAGTTTCAGCTGGCCAGAGCCCTGGTCTGCAGCCCATCCTGGCGGCAGCCGTGAAATTGATATTTAAAACTAATTGTACAGCGCCCCGGGGCAGCTGGGCCAGGGCCGGACAGCAGCCATGTCCATATTCCATCTCGCCTCCATCTCTGCCGGTGACCCCGGTCGGGGATTAGGGGGGTGAGGACGAGGGGGCTTATCTCCCGTGGACAGTGGCCGCAGCCCCCGCCCTGTCCCCCTCTGTGGAGAGTGGCCTCCAATCTCATAACATCCAATTACGGTCAGCGCTGTCTGCTGCTTGGATCAAATCCACTCCAGCTGCAGCAGGCTCCGAACAGGTCAATCTCAGCCGCTTAGACACGGTGTCCGAACGGGCTACACGCGGCACTGCGGGCACTGCGGGCAGAACGCCCAGCCTGCGTCCCAGGAGGCCGGAGCCGCTCCAGGGCAGGTGAGGGGTGTGGGCACGGCAGCACTTCCAAGGAATACAAGCCACCTGAGCAGCTCCTGAGCTCAGGGCTCCCAGCCAGGGTGAGACCAAGCCACAGAGCTGGGCGCACAGGTCAGCACTCAGTGGGTGTTCTGGGGCACCTAGCTCGTACTTGGTCAGCACTCAGTGGGTGTTCTGGGGTACCTACCTGGTACTCAGCACTCAGTGGGTGTTCTGGGGTACCTAACTGGTACTCGGTCAGCACTAGCAGGTGTTCTGGGGCACCTAGCTGGTACTCGGTCAGCACTAGCGGGTGTTCTGGGGCACCTAGCTGGTACTGGTCAGCACTGAGTAGGTGTTCTGAGACATCTTGCTGGTACTCGGTCAGCATTCAGTTTGTGTTCTAAGCCATCTGGCTGGTACTCGGTCAGCACTCAGTTTGTGTTCTGGGGCACCTAGCTGGTACTCGGTCAGCACTCAGCGGGTGTTCTGGGCACCTAGCTGGTACTCGGTCAGCACTCAGTGGGTATTCTGGGGCACCTAACAGGTACTCGGTCAGCACTAGCGGGTATTCTGGGGCACCTAACTGGTACTTCGGTCAGCACTCAGTGGGTGTTCTGGGGCATCTAGCTGGTACTCGGTCAGCACTCAGTGGGTGTTCTGGGCACCTACCTGGTACTCAGCACTCAGTGGGTGTTCTGGGGCACCCTAGCTGGTACTCAGTCAGCACTCAGCGGGTGTTCAGGGGCACCTAGCTGGTACTCAGCACTCAGTGGGTGTTCTGGGGCACCTAACTGGTACTGGGTCAGCACTCAGCGGGTGTTCTGGGGCACCTAGCTGGTACTCAGTCAGCACTGAGTGGGTGTTCTGGGGCACCTAGCTGGTACTCGGTCAGCACTCAGCGGGTGTTCTGGGGCACCTAGCTGGTACTCGGTCAGCTCTCAGCGGGTGTTCTTGGGCACCTAATTGGTACTCGGTCAGTACTCAGTGGGTGTTCTGGGGCACCTAGCTGGTACTCGGTCAGCACTCAATGGGTGTTCTGGGGCACCTAACTGGTACTTCGGTCAGCACTCGTGGGTGTTCTGGGGCACCTAACTGGTACTCGGTCAGCACTCAGAGGGGTGTTCAGGGGCACCTAGCTGGTACTCGGTCAGCACTCAGAGGGTGTTCAGGGGCACCTAGCTGGTAGGTCAGCACTCAGTAGGTGTTCTGGGGCACCTAGCTGGTACTTGGTCAGCACTCAGTGGGTGTTCTGGGGGACCTAGCTCATACTCGGTCAGCACTCAGTAGGTGTTCTGGGGCACCTAGCTGGTACTCGGTCAGCACTCAGCGGGTGTTTTGGGGCACCTAGCTGGTACTCAGTCAGTACTCAGTGGGTGTTCTGGGGGACCTAGCTCATACTCGGTCAGCACTCACGGGTGTTCTGGGACACCTAGCTGGTACTCAGCAGGCATCATTGGGTACTCTCTGGTGCTCTCAGGTGCCCCTCAGGGGTTCAGCAGGTGTTCAGTGGCATTCTGGGTACTCTAGTCACTGTGAAGGCCCCAACAGGTACTCAGTAGACACTCGTATTACTCCTATTACTCCATGTTTTCTCCGCAGTACTTGCAGGATTCTGTGGAGTCTCTATAGGAGCCTGGAGGTACTCAGAAGGTTTTCCGTGGCCCCGTCTGGACTCTGTAGATTCTCTCTCTACCCAGCAGACCCTCTAGAGCACTGCTCACGGACTCCGTGGGTCTCTGCAGATACTCAGCAGACAGCCCCCTTTCGAGAACTGGCAGCCCCCCTCAGGCCCCTCCAGGCTGCATCAGCACAGGGGCCTGCACCCCAACTGAGAGCCCACCCGCTGCCCTCCTGCCACGTTGGCGGCGATGCCTGCCGAGGCTCCCTACTGTGCCGGGCACCCCTCAATTAATAGCCCACACACTGATCTGCACTGGGACAGGAACAGCTACAGTGTCAGAAGGGCTGACTCTCCCGTCCCAGGACTTGCTATTGGGAGGAGGGGACGCACACCCTACAGTGCTCAGGCTGAAGCCTGGCTCTGCTCGAGGATCACGTCGGGCTCATGCGACCGTATCACGTGCTGCAGACAGGACCTGGAGAGACCTGTGCAAGGCAAGCGCCCTCCCCACTGTACTATCGCCCTGGCCCCTCTTGCCCTATTTTGAGAGTTTGCGGGTTGTAGCAGGGGGCACAGCACTCCAGAGAATCATCTGTCTGTTTGGGGGAGGGTCCGCTCCTCTTCGACCGAGCGCAGCTTTGAGGAGGGAGTCACGGATTGGCGAGGGCGGCAGCAGGCACCAGCCAGATTCACCCGCGTTCCCCTTCCTGTTCTTACTGCCCTATTGATGCCAAATTATTCACAATTCTCACCGTCACTGCCATCACCACCATCACATCACCGTCAACATCACCATCATCACCGCCACCACTGTCCCGTCCGTCCCCAGGTCACACTCACCGTCGCCACTGCTGTTGCCCACTCCTTGAGTTTCTCCTGTGATTTTTCACCCCCACCCCCGCCATCTTCAGCACCATCACTTTCACTAACGTGCAAAACTTTCCGCTTCCTCGTCGAGGCCAGAGGCACTGGCCGAGTTCCGTGGAGAGCAAAGGGTCCATCCAACACCCTCCCAGTACCAGGAGAAACGCAGACCGGCCTCTCCCAGCCCTCCGCACCCTGCCTGAGCCACAATCAATGTTGCTGGAGGCCCCTGCACCCCGCGCACCCCCTCAGCGCTGCCCTGCTCTGTAAGTCGAGAGAATCCTTTTCCATAATACCCAATAAATAACCCGGATTTAATTGAATTAATATCGACAGCATGTAATTGCTCCTTGTTGCTCCAGCCTGCCCAGGAGGGGGCAGTGAGGGCGGAGCAGGGAGGTTATTGCTTTTAAAAAAATGCCTCAGCCCCGAGCAGCATTTTTGGCCTTATTATTATAGTAATAATGAGGGCAGCTGATTTGATCTCCCCTTCCACAATAGCACAGCACAGCCAGCTACATAAACAGCAAAGTCCTTTGTCCCTGTGGGCTGTTTGTGGGTAATTAAAATCAATAGGGTCTTCCTCACACATCTCCTTAGCCCCGCCGAGCCCAGGCTGGGCAGGTGTCAGTGCCGAGAGCAGGCCTTGCTGTGCCAGTGGCCGCCTCTGTCCTTCCGCCCCACCTAGAGCCGCCTAGAGCAGAGGCATGGCCGAGAGTGGGCCCAGGACCAGCAGAGCCCAGTTGGAGGGGGCAGCAGGGAGGCCACCCCAGGAGGGGCGTGAGGCGCCTGCGCCTGCCTATTCTCTGACCTACGGGCCCTGGGGGTGCTCTCAGCTCCCTGCGCTCCTCACCCCACATGCAGGTGCCGTCCTGGGGCCCAGGTACCCTCTGAGGTGGGCAGGACTGCTCTGGGGGTCCCCAGCATACGGAAGCGAGGGGGCTGCTGTGTGGGCCAGCAAGGCGGGCGACTCTGGCAAAGCACAGTGGGGAGGGCAGGGACCCCTAAACTCCCCAGCTCCTACGGCCTGGGCAAAGCTTGTGTCCTTCAGAGACTGCTGGGATAGCTCAGCAGGGCCAGCTGGGTGGAGGGAGGAGCCTGTCCCCAGTGTGGGGAGTGGCGCCCGCTAGGAGTGTGGCAGGGGGATGGACCCCGACCGCGGGACTCCGAGGGTGCTTGGACAGTGTGCATCCCCCCAACCCCCGTGCGCATGCGCAGGCTTAGCTTCGCGTTTGTCAGTGCACCACGCGGGCCTTCCCTGCACCCCTCCGTGCACGCATGGGCCTTTGTGTACCTGTCCCACACACACATCCCACCAGGAGCACCCCGAGGGGAGCACGGAGCTCTGTTCCTCGGGGTTCCTCTTCCGCTCCAGCCTGCTATTTTCTGCACACTGCATGGAGCCAGAGGCGGCTGCCCATGGCCATGTGATGCACGTCAGAGAAAATTACTCCCAGGTTCAGCTCTGGAGCAATTAGGGCCCTTGGACGGGGCGGAAATGAGACATTTACTGTGGCCACCACAGTGCTGACAGTTCCGGCAGGCCACGGTGGCCATGGGCTGGCCTGGAGGTGCAGCGCCTGGGTGGGAGGTGCAGGGATGCTCCCAGTTGGCCCTCTGGGCAAGGAAGCGGGTGGGGTGGCCTGTGCTGTGCGTAGGAGCTGGGTGAGGCATGAAGACCTTCAGGTCTGGCTGGCTCAAGGGCCCTGCTTCCTGCTCAGGGCCTCTGTCCACTGAGAACAGCTCTTGTGGGGCAGAGGCCAGCCCTGGAGAGGACCTTCAGGGAGAATGTGAGTGTCCTCGGGCTGGTGCTTTGGGACCCAGGAAGGCACTGGTCAGCGCAGACTCCACATTAGCGCTGGACCCAGTGCCACAGCCCGTCTTGTGCCTGCTGCTCCCTGCCAGGGCGCTGTTCACCAAGGAGGGTTCTTGGGATCGAGACCCCAGCCCTGCTGGGGTGCAGATCCCCGTCCGGGGCACCAGGCGCCCGGTCTAGGCCTGGCTGTACCCCCAGATGAGGGGCCTATGTCAGCCCCACTCAGCAGGTGGCCCCTGGAGGGGTTGCCCCAACCCACAGCTCACCAAAGTGTGAGGGTCACCGGTGCAGAGTGGGGGATCACCCTAATACTGAGCGGGGGTCACCCTAATACTGAGTGTGGGGTCAACCTAATACAGAGTGGGGGGTCACCCTAATACAAGGTGGGGTCACCCTAATACAGAGTAGGGTCACCATAATGCAGAGTGGGGATCACCCTAATACAGAGTGGGGTCAACCTAATACAGAGTGTGTGGTCACCCTAATATTGAGGGTGGGTCACCCTAATACAGAGTGGGGGTCACCCTAATACAGAGTGGGGGTCACACTAATACAGAGTGGGGTCACCCTAATACAGAGTGGGGGTCACCCTAATACAGAGTGGGGGTCACCCTAATACAGAGTGGGGTCACCCTAATACAGAGTGGGGGTCACCCCTAATACAGAGTGTGGGGTCACCCTAATACAAGAGTGGGGTCACCCTAATACAGAGTGTGGGTCACCCTAATACAGAGTGGGGGTCACCCTAATACAGAGTGTGGGGTCACCCTAATACAGAGTGGGGTCACCCTAATACAGAGTGGGGGGTCACCCCTAATACAGAATGGGGGTCACCCTAATACAAGTGGGGTCACCCTAATACAGAGTGGGGTCACCCTAATAGAGTGTGGGGTCACCCTAATACAGAGTGGGGTCACCTAATACAGAGTGGGGGTTACCCTAATACAAGGTGGGGTCACCCCTAATACAGAGTGGGGGTCACCCTAATACAGAGTGTGGGGTCACCCTAATACAGAGTGGGGGTCACCCCTAATACAGAGTGGGGGGTCAGCCTAATACAGAGTGTGGGGTCACCCTAATACAGAGTGGGGGTCACCCTAATACAGGGGGTCACCCTAATACAAGTGTGTGGTCGCCCTAATACAGAGTGGGGTCACCCTAATATTGAGTGTGTGGTCACCCTAATACAGAGTGGGGGTCACACTAATTCAGAGTGTGTGGTCACCCTAACATTGAGTGCGAGTCACCCTAATACAGAGTGGGGTCACCCTAATACAGAGTGTGTGGTCACCCTAATACAGAGTGGGGGTCACCCCTAATACAGAGTGGGGCCACCCTAATACAGAGTGAGGGTCACCCTAATACAGAGTGTGGGGTCACCCTAATACAGAGTGTGGGATCACCCTAATACAGAGTGTGTGGTCACCCTAATATTGAGTGGGGGTCACCCCTAATACAGAGTGGGGTCACCCTAATACAGAGTGTGGGGTCACCCTAATACAGAGTGTGTGGTCACCCCTAATACAGAGTGGGGGTCACCCCTAATATTGAGTGTGTGGTCACCCTAATACAGAGTGGGGTCACACTAATATTGAGGTGTGGTCACCCTAACATTGAGTGGAGTCACCCTAATACAGAGTGGGGTCACCCTAATACAGAGTGTGGGTCACCCTAATACAGATGTGTGGTCACCCTAATACAGAGTGGGTGTCACCCTAATACAGAGTGTGGGGTCACCCTAATACAGAGTGGGGGTCACCCTAATACAGAGTGTGGGTCACCCCTAATACAGTGTGGGGTCTCCCTAATATTGAGTGCGGGTCACCCTAATACAAGGTGGGGGTCACCCTAATACAGAGTGTGGGTCACCCTAATATTGAGTGTGGGTCACCCTAATACAGAGTGTGGGTCACCCTAATACAGAGTGTGTGGTCACCCTAATACAGAGTGGGTGTCACCCCTAATACAGAGTGTGGGTCATCCTAATACAGAGTGTGGGTCACCCTAATACGAGTGTGTGGTCACCCTAATATTGAGTGCGGGTCACCCTAATACAAGGTGGGGGGTCACCCTAATACAGAGTGTGGGTCACCCTAATATTGGAGTGTGGGTCACCCTAATACAGACTGGGGATCACCCTAATACAGAGTGTGGGTCACCCTAATACGGAGTGTGTGGTCACCTTAATATTGAGTGCGGGTCACCCCTAATACAAGGTGGGGTCACCCTAATACAGAGTGGTGTCACCCCTAATACAGAGTGTGGGGTCACCCTAATACAGAATTGGGGTCACCCCAATATTGAGTGTGTGGTCACCCCTAATACAGAGTGTGGGTCACACTAATTCAGAGTGTGTGGTCACCCTAACATTGAATGCGAGTCACACTAATACAGAGTGGGGTCACCCTAATACAGAGTGGGGTCACCCTAATACAGAGTGTATGGTCACCCTTATACAGAATGGGGTCACCCTAATACAGAGTGTGTGGTCACCCTAATACAGAGTGTATGGTCACCCTTATACAGAGTGGGGGGTCACCCTAATACAGAGTGGGGGTCACCCTAATACAGAGTGGGGTCACCCTAATACAGAGTGGGGGTCACCCTAATACTGATGTGGGGTCACCCAGTGCAGAGTGGGGGTCACCCCAGTCTGCTGGGCCCTGGAGGGGGGTGGGGGGAGGTGACTCATTGTGAGCCCCGGGACCTTGGTCCCTGTGTGATTGCTGGACGGGGGCGGGGTGAGCACGACCCCTCCGAGAGACGCTTGGCACTGGGCTGGGCAGGCACCAGTAGACAGTGATCCATGGGCCAATCTCCCGCGGCTGCCCGTGTCCCTGCACACAGCCACCTCCAGGCGGTCATTAGCAGCTTTTTAATTAACTGTCTGCTCGTCCCGCCCTCAGCAGCCAGCAGATGGTGGACGCCCGCCTTTGCCTCTGCGCCCTGCTCCTCAGAGCTCCTGGGAAGGGCCCCTCGGGGACGGCTGCAGGAGGTAGGTGCCCCTGGGCAGGACAGCACTGGCCAGCTGCCCCCAGGAGCCCCCTCGGCACCAGCTACACACAGGCACACCTCACACTAACGTCTCTACGCAAACGAGTGCACTCATGCAAACATGCACCAGCACACACGTGTGTCATTGTGGACGTGTTTGCAACACAGACATGTACACCGACATGTGTGTCATTGTGACGTGTGTGCTCCACAGACGTGTACACCGATACGTGTGTTCACATACTTGCACATGTGCTCATATGAGCCTTGGCTCTCATACCCCACAGGATACTTCTCCCCTTGGGGACAGAAGGTGCCCAGAGCACAGGACCGGACCTCTGGGTGCAGTTACTAAAGCTCAGGGATGGCCCCACAGCAGGGCACAAGGGGCTGCACCCCAGGACAGAGCACGGATGGGGTGTGCCCCAGGACAGAGCATGGAGGGGTGTACCCCAGGACAGAGCACGGGTGGGGTGTGCCCCAGGACAGAGCACGGATGGGGTGTGCCCCAGGACAGAGCATGGAGGGGTGTACCCAGGACAGAGCATGGAGGGGTGTACCCAGGGCAGAGCACGCGAGGGGGTACCCCCAGGACAGAGCATGGAGGGGGTGTGCCCCAGGACAGAGCATGGAGGGGGTGTACCCAGGGCAGCACGCAGGGGTGTACCCCAGGGCCGAGCATGCAGGGGCTGCACCTATACTCTGCTGTGTGCCCACAGTGTTGGGTTGGGGTCACTGCCTTCCCCCAGTGTCTCTCCCCCACATTCCACCCTGGGGACCCCAGCTGTGTCTCAGATCTCCTGGGACCACCCCTCCCGAGCTCCCCAGGCAGGAGGGTCTGGTGCCCCCATAACCTATGACTAGAAGGAACCCTCATCCCCCTTCCTGTCAATGGTAGCCCCTCCCTGCCGCCCTGCACTTCCCACAGCCCTGCACCCTGGGCCTGACATGGCCCATCGCACCCCCCACTGCCCACCCACCCCCCAGGTCCCCCACAGCCCCCTACCCTGCCCCCCACTCGCCCCCTTCATCATCACTCTACACCCCCCATCCATCCAGCTCAGGAGACTGCGTGGGGGCAGGGGGACGCTGGAGCCCCCCACACTCAGCAGCCCTTGGGGTCTGCAGCTCCAGCGACTTCCCGACCCGAGCCGGGCCCCACCCCTGCGGAGTCCCTCTCCCGCTCAGAAGCTGACCCTGCAGCCACCCAGGTGATCTCCTCTGCGGCTGTGACCAGAGCCCCCGCCAGGGTTCAGGAGGTACCGCGAGGGGTCTGCCAGGGGCGCCTTCACGCTTCCCCTGACAGTATCCATCTTTCCAAATTGATTTTTGATCTCCATAGTGACCCGGAGGGAGGCACTGCGATAACTCTCGGAACGTGGGAAAACAATATTATCGCCACAAATATGAATTACTGGCCGCCAGGTTAAATCTACTGTGCAATGAATTATGTGACCCCGCTCCTATAATTCTTGGGAATTTTATAGAGTCGGGGAGAGGCCTGTGGGCGCTGACAAGCACTTAACAGCCAGAACCGGCCCCCAACAACTCTCGGGGCCATTGATTTAGCCGTCTCAGGCCATGCGGGACATGCAGTCCTGCCTGGGACAGGGAGATGACAGGCTGGTGCTCCTGGGCCGAGGCCTCACTGTGCCCCCTACACACACGCTGGCCCCCAACACAGCAGCCAGCAGCCGGGGGACCCACAACCTCCGTGGAGAACTGGGGGACTTTGCTGAGTGGTCACCCACCACTCCCAGGGGTAATCACAATGGTAGCAAGGCCTTCCCCTGAGAGGGCAGCGAGCAGCTGTCTGGAGGCCGGCCCGTCCCGAGGAGGCAGCAAGGGAGGAATCTGGGGCTTGCCTTTGCCCTGCCTGTCACCTGACCGTTGACTGAACAAGTGAATGAGTAAAGAAATAAATGAAGGGGTGCATGAGTGAATGAATCGGGGCCGGAGGACGTGAGCACCTGAGCAAATAGATGGAGTATGTGAGGACGGAGCATGAGAGTGAGTGAATGAATGAAGGAGCATGTGAGGAAGAGCCCATGAGAGTGAGTGAAGGAGTGAGTGAGTGCGCACGTAAGGGAAGAGCGCATGAGTGAGAGCGAATGAAGGAGCATGAGGGAAGAGGATGTGAGTGAAGGAGTGAATGAATGAAGGGGTACATGGGGAAAATATTAGTGAATTGGTGAAGGCCCGTGTGAGGGTAGAGCGCGTGAGTGAGTGAAGAGTACGTGAGAGAAAAATGCACGCGTGAAGGAATGAAGGAGTATGTGAGGAAGAGCCCATGAGAGTGAGTGAAGGAGTGAGTGATTAAAGGAGTATGTGAGAAGAGCTGCTGAGTGAGTGAATGAGTAGGCGAGGGAAGAGCCATAAGTGAGTGAGAAAATGGAGTGTGTGAGAGAAGGGATTGAATGCACGCACCAGCACATGTGAGAAGGATTGAGCAAATGAGTGAGGAGCAGGAGAGCGAGTGTCGGGAGAAGCCACGTAAGTCCTGGGAGGTCCAGCAGTGTGAAAGCCCAAGGCTGACCCGCACCTGCAGCTGCCTCAGGTTCCCAACCAGCCTCATCTGAGAGAGACATGGGGCAGAAATAACAGTCAAGCAATGGTGCTCGTCCTTGGTTGCTCCTGCAGTGAACCACAGGGACTCAGGGAAGAAGACGGACGACGGGGCTGGAGCTCAGGGCAGCACAGAGGCCACCGGAGCTGGACAGAGGCCGGGGGAAGCCATCAGGGCCTGGAGGATGGGTGTGGGGGTGTGGGAGCAAGTCCAAATCCCCCAAAGCCCCGAGAGTGGCAGAGCATGGTGGACGGAGGCAGCCAGGCGTCAGGCCGCTCTGCCCTTACCCAAAAGAAGGGGCTCTTGTGACCGGGAGGAAGGTCCAGCTCCAGCCTTTATCCCGGGGCCATCAGAGACAGGGGGCAAGGATGTCGGTGCCTCTCTGAGTGGCGGTTTGGGGGCTGGGACTGCCCCCCCATCCTAGACTATGCTGGCCCTCCCTGGAACTTGCAGAGAGGCTGAGTCCGCCAGAGGGGGTCTCCCGATGGAGCCAGCATGGTGGGGCTGTGAGCCCCTCTCAGCAAGGGGCAGAGGCTGGCCAGCCGGGTGTGCCAAGTGGACCGCGGTCTCCCACGGAGCCCGGACAGAAGCCACACAAATGTCATTTAATTTACATGACAAAGTAGCGCCATTATTGCAAGCTGACAGAATGCTGCTCCCGGCAATTTCCGAAAATTATTTAAACAATGTAACGAGTTAAATGTCAGCACTGGCTAATTATGTTTATGCTAATTGTTAATTAGCCCTAAATGGAGATCGTCTTAATTAACAATGATGACGAGGCGGGAGGGGCTCTCGCTCTGCCGTCCTCAGAGCCACCCTGCAGCTGCTGGGGGTGCCGCGGGGGACCCCCCCCACCTGCCCTTCACTCTGGGGACCTACAGCCTGAACGCCAGTGTAGGGAGCCTGAAACCCAGACACCCGGGGCTGCCTCCCGGGGTCAGAGGTTGGAGAGCAGAAGTCAGGCGTGCTTCACTCAGTGCCTGTCCCATTGGTGGCCTGCCAGTGCTCCGTCCATCTGTCCTGCTTGGCATCACTGGGGTGTCTAATCCACCTTCTCAGGCGTGAGGTCTTCTGCTGCTGAGGGTCTCCTGCCGCCCGCTGGCTCCCCTACCCTGGCGGTATTCACAGCACCCACTTCTCAACACCCCACCCAGACCGCAATCCAGGCAGCCTGTCTCTGCAGTTGGGGCCTGGGGGGCTCAGGGATCTCCCTGGGATGGGGGGGAACAAAGTAGCAGGTGGCCGGCTCCCAGAGCCCAGGAGGGGACAGGAAATGCCTCCCCAGTCCACTCAGCCTGGGCACACACCCAAGCCTTCATATTGGTGTCACTCATGCACACACACGTGTCACATACACTGTTCACCCATGTACTCACACATGTTCGCAAGAAGACATTCACACAGGCTCCCTGCTCAGACATGTGCGCATATTCGCACACATGTGCTCTTTCACTTTCGTGCTTGTGCTCACACGCTAGCGCCCATGGCAGGCCCAGTGGCAGCAGGGCAGGGTCACTTGGGCAGCACAGGTAGGTCCTCTAGGCCCGACAGTGAACAGTCTCCCCTCAGCCAGATTCAGGCACCGACTCCAGGAGCTTGAGGCCTGGCCTCATTGCAAGCGAGCTAATATCCCTACACAGTGTGACTAGCCCTGGAAGCTGCGACCAGCATGACACAGAGACTGGGATGGTGAGACTCAGAGAAATAGACAAGGAGAGAGATGCTTACCAGGAAACGTGTGCCACCGGAAAACTGAAACCCTGACCAGACAGTTTTCTGGTCAGTTTTCTACAAAAAGCCAAGCATGTACAGCCAACTATGGTCTTTCTGAGAGGAATCAAGAGCTCAAGACAGAAACTGGTTAGAATGAGAACTAAGAATGGGAGATGACAGTTTTGCTGACAGCCATCAGGAAAGAGGTGAGGAGGATTTGGAGCCCACACACAGGCAGACCCTAGCCGGCCGCTCACCCCAGCACTGCCCTTGGAGTGTGGGAGAGAACAGACCCAAGGGGCAGCGTCTCTGCAGCAACACCATGAATAAAGCAGAATCCCAAGATGAAACTAAAGAATTGTGAAGTGCTGAGTAAAGAAAGTTGGCAGAGCATGTGGACCCTGTATACAGCAACCTGAGAAAGAGGAGAGAGCAGGTGCTTCCCAGGCCAGACGGCAAGTGATGCAACAGAGTGGGTTGCACTACAGAACCTCAGAACGGCGTGGTATCTGTCACACATGTACATATCATGACTGCCGAAGAGCTCAGAAATAAATAAGTAGACTGTTTTTTCCTTTTTGGGTCATACCTGGGGTTATTTCTGGCTCTGCACTCAGGAATTACTCCTGGCAATGCTTAGGGGACCATATAGGATATCGGGATTGAACCCAGGTTGGCAAACACCTTACCCACTCCAGCCCCTAAGTAGACATTTTGAGTATGAGTTTTCTGTGGTTAACCTTGTGAGGCGAGATGATACCTAATGTCTAAGATGAACTATCTGAGGTGAGATGTTAGATGTAAGCCTTCTGAGAAAGCTGTCTGAAGTGAGCCATCTGAGTATGAATAGTGTGAGAGTGAGCCATCTGAGATGAATCC
This sequence comes from Cryptotis parvus, assembly GCA_021461705.1. Taxonomy (NCBI): domain Eukaryota; kingdom Metazoa; phylum Chordata; class Mammalia; order Eulipotyphla; family Soricidae; genus Cryptotis; species Cryptotis parvus. Next base: position 126,775 of record JAJIBD010031496.1, read on the forward strand.
ACTGAGGTGACCTGTCTAAAGTGAATCATCTGGGATAGCCGGAGCGATAGCCCAGCCGGTAGGGCGGTTGTTTGCCTTGCACGCGGCTGGCCCATGCCGGCCCGGGTTTGATCCCGGCATCCCATATGGTCCCCTGAGCACCACCAGGAGTAATTCCTGAGTACAGAGCCAGGAGAAACCCCTGAGCATTGCCGGGTGTGACCCAAAAAGCAAAAAAAAAAAAAAAATAAGTGAATCATCTGAGGTAAACTGAGGTGAATTATCTATGCTAAGTCACCTGAGTGTGAGTCGCCCAAGTGTGAACTGGATGAAGTGAACTATGTGAGGTAACCATCAGAGTATGAGCTGACTGAGTGTGAATTGTCTGAGCTGAACCATCTGAAGTGAGCCATCTGATTGTGATCTGAGGTGATCCTTTAGAGGTGGACTGTCTGAAGTGAGTCATCTGAGGTAAGTCACCTGAGTGTGAATCATCTGTGGTGAACCCTCTGAGTGTGGAGTCATCTGATATGAGCCACTGAAATGAGCTGTGTGAGGTAAGCAGTCTGATGTAGGCAACTTAAGGTAAGCTTAGTATGAATCATCTGAGTGTGAGTACTCTCTAATGAGCACCAACTGCGTGAATGTGTTCCATCTGTGATAAACTGTCTGAGGTGAGCTGCCTGAATGAGCCAATTGAGGTGATCTGTCTGAAACAAACTGTCAAAGCCATCTGAGGTAGGGCATTTGAAGTGAACTAATTGAGGTGAGCTGTCTGAGGTGAGCTATATTACTGTGATCCTGTCTGAGGTGAGTCAAATGAAGTGATCTGTATGAATTGAGTCTGTATGAGGTGAACTTCTCTGAGGTGAACTGTCTGAGGTGAACTGTGTGAGGGGAACTGAGGCGAGCCATCTGAGTGTGAGCACTCTCTGATAAACCATCCAAAGAGATGAACTCTCTGTGAGTCATATGAGAACTCTCTGAAGTGACCTTTCTGAGGTGAACTACCTGAGGTGAGCCACCTTTGAATTATTTGAGGTGAGCTATCAGGAGTGGCCTGTCTCAGCTAAGTTGTCTGAGGTGAGCCATATGAGGGTAAGCCATCTGAGTATGAGCTGTCTGAGTGTGAGATCCCTGAGTATGAGTATAAGCATCTGAGGTGATCTGTCTGATATGAACTGTCTGAGGTGATTTGTCTGAGGTGAGTCACCTGAGGTGAGCTATCTGAGGTGAATTGTCTTAAGTGAACTTTCTGATATGAGCAATCTGAAATGCTCAGTGAGGAGAATCGAGGTGAGCCATCTGAGGTGGACTGTCTGAGATGAGACATCTGAGATAAACCATCTAGCAAGCACATTCAGCCCTGTTGACTGCCTTTGACACAATGAAGTGAACTGCTCTAAAGGTGCACTATCATTGCCCAGGAGTAAGAATCAGTGAACAGGAGCGTTCATACATACATGAATGTGTCTAGCTGTATCAATGTAGCTAAAAGGTAGAATACCCCCCAAAAAAAAGAAACACAATTGATCAAATCAACAGAAATGTATAAATTGTTCTTAATCTCCAAAGAAAGAGTACCATTGTGGCCCATCCCCAGAGTAGCATCACTGCACTATAAGAAGGAATCCCATTGGGATAGGTGATGTACATAGAGTTGCAAAAGGAGATGAGAAAGCACAGAAAAATACATTTTAAAAACAGTTGCCCAAATTCTGAAAACATTCTAAAACACACAAATGTATAGATTTAAGATCAGAGAACTGTAAAGATTAGCCCAAAGAGACACAAAACAGGAGCCAGAGCAATAGTACAGGGTCGGGCTTACACGCAGTCCACCTGGGCTCAGTCCCTGGCACTCCATATGGTGTCCCAAGCACTGCCAGGAGTGATTCCTGAGTGAAGAACCAGGAATAACCCACGGGCATCACAGGGTGTGGCCCAAACCCCACCCTTCTACCAAAAAATAGTAGCTCTCAAGAATGAATGCTATATATGGTTACATTATATATTTATCACTTGTATCACTTGATCACTTGTCTTCCATTATTCATCGATTTGCTCTAGCGGGTGCCAGTAACATCTCCATTCATTGGGAATAAGGTCCATTAGTTATTGTTTTTGGCATATTGAATACACCACGGGTAGCTTGCCAGGCTCTGCCGTGGCTCTGGGTTCATCCCAGGGGGGCCCAGTCTTTTCCTATGTCAGACCATCAACCATTGAGGGCCCACGGGGCAGAGCCCTGGGTGTAGATAAGCCTGTCTCCTGTCTGCCACTTGCCGATGCAGCCGGGCACCACAGCCACACCTGCAACACCTTGAGGGGCAAGATATATCTTGTAAATATTTATATTTACAAATACAATATATATATATATATATATATGCAGAAGAAAAAAAATGAAACCCAAAAAATCATAATCGAACTATTGAAAACCAAATAAATCAACACTTTGGGGTGGGGGGCCACACTCTGCAGTAGTCAGGTCTGGCTCCAGGCTTGTGCTCAAGGACTCTCCCTGGCAGGTTTGGGGAACCATATGGGGATCAAACCTGGGTCAGCCAACATGAAAGGCAAGTGCCCTACCTGTTGTTCTCTCTCTCTCTCCAGCCCTAAAGCAACACTTTTTTTTTAACTGCTGAGAAAAAATGGTTCTCTGTTTGAGAACAGTGTTCAGAAAAAACTGATTTTTCTCTTGAAAGAATGCAGAAGCTATAAGCTGGCAAGCACAATCCAGGATTCCATATCCGTGAAAATATCCCTCAAAAAGAAGTGATGAGGCCGGAGCAACAGCACAGCGGGGGAGGGCGTTTGCCTTGCACGCGGCTGACCAGGGTTCAATTCCCGGCTTCCCATATGGTCTCCTAAGTAATTCCTGAGCAAAGCCAGAACCAGGAGTAACCCCTGAGCATCACTGGGTGTTACCAAAAAAAAAAAAAAAAAAGAAGAAAAAAGTGATGGCAAGATACTCTCATATGAAAAAAGAGCTTATTTCAGCAGACTGATTCTTTTTTTTTTTTTTTTTGGTCACACCCAGCAATGCTCAGGGGTTACTCCAGGCTCTGCACTCAGGAATTACTCCTGGCAGTGCTCAGGGTACCATATGGGATGCCGAGGATCGAACCCGGATTGGCCGCATGCAAGGCAAACGCCTACCCCTGTGCTATCGCTCCGCCCCAGCAGACTGATTCTAACAGAGGTTCTTGGAGATAATGAAGGGCTGCCCAGGAAAGTGGGGAGCTTGGGGAGGAGCCGGAGAATAACACACGCCTTTCGTCTTCCTGCATGGTTGCTGCCTGTGTCCCAGATCCTGACGTGGCTGGTAAAAACCGTAACTCCACTCCGACATGCACAGCGTTCAGACTGCAGCCTCAGAGACAGAGACACAGAGACCCACAGTGACATGAGGAGGAGGATGCAGTGACACAGAATCCACAGATCAGATCAGGCGGGAAGAATACCAGGTCACCCTAAAGGAGGCAGGAAAGACCAGCAGAAAGGGCTGGGCACGCCCTAGGGTGTCCACTGCTGAGGCAGGACACAGCTGGGAAGTCTCTGGTCTCTGAGCAGTCCCCCATGAGCCTCAGAACCTAGGGGTACTTCTGAGCACACCATGGGCCGAGGAGGGTCTTGGGGGAACCAGCAACCACTGCGAACTAAACAAAAATGAACAGTTTAATATCCAATGTGCTTAGGGTGTGCAGGGCTTAGAGGGACATTCACAGCCTCTGGTGTTTTTGTTTAAGCAGCCCTGAGCCTTCCCGGCTCAGCAGCGGGCATTCAAGGCAAAAGTTCCTGGGATTCTTGTGGCCGTGCTGAGACTGACCCCAGAGACCAGGGAGCCCATAAAGTCCCCTGGGCTTAGGCCCAGGAAGCAGCCAGAGATACTGGCCATGCATAGCAACAAAGCACCTGTCCCCTTAACTGCGACAGTCTCCGCAATGAAGAGACAGAGCAGGTGGGTGGGCAGACGCAGGACCTGTCACAGTGCGTGGACACCGTCAGAGGGTGAGCTGGGTGGGAGGCTGGTGGCCGCAGGCAGTCCCAGAAGGCAGGGAGGCCGCGGAGGGCCGTCCTCAAGAAACACCACCTGGCTCTAAGAAAGTGGAACAGGGGGTGGGGGGGTTCCCACAGAAGCAAGGCAGGAAGCAGAAGCCAGTTTAGGGGCTGTTTCCATCTGTGGATACAGAAATGACCACAACAACCCAGAGGCATAAAGTACAGCAGAAGAGCTGGACTCCAGGAAGCTCGGGGCACAGGGAAGGAGGCAGAGCGGGCTGGCGTCTCTGGGATGCTGGAGACCTGGGCAGGCGGCAGCAGGCGCAGGCACAGCACAGGCCTGAAGGCACCTGAGCCACACTCCAGGGCACCAGCCAAGCTGGCCTGACTGATTGATACGGAGAACAGAAGCTGGGTTCGACGTTGCACAAGCCGTTTTGCTCACGGACAGCAGGGGAGGCAACAATGGCCCAGACAGAGCACTGAGAAGTGCCTCTCCTGCAGGGCGGGGTCGAGAAGAGGCTGGGGGAGCACTGAGGGCTGATGCACGCTGGCAGGCACGGGAGACTTGGCGTCCATCTTGGCACCACACAGTCCTCCCCCAGCATCCCCAGATTCCAGTTTTTTCTAAAACAAAACCAACGGGGGAAAAAAAGCCTCCAGAGATGGGGCTGGAGTGACAGCACAGCGGGGAGGGCATTTGCCTTGCACGCGGCAAACCTGGGTTCATTCCCGACATCCCATATGGTCCCTCCGAGCACCGCTAGGAGTAATTCCTGAGTACAGAGCCAGGAGTAACCCCTGAACATCACTGGGTGTGACCCAAAAAGCAAAAATAAATTAAATAAATAAATAAATAAATAAATAGATCGCTTGATCACTTGACATCCCATTATTCGTCAATTTGCTCAAGCGGGCCCCAGCTATGTTTCCATTTGTCCCTGTCACGTACCAGTATAGCCCAATGGCATCTGCTTGTTTCAGGAATACGAAGGGCCTCAAACTATTCGTTCAGGGTCTTGACGAAGAAGTCTAACCATCTTGTAGGTGGGCGGCCACGTGATCTTTTGACATCCCGTGGGATTCAGTCGGTAATGGCTCTAGTCCAGCGGTCATCTCCAAATTGCATTACATGTCCAGCCCATCTGATTTTTGACGCCTTGGCAAACAAGACAGTGTCCCTGATTCTCGATTGTTGACAGAGGTCGGAACTCCGATTCCTTCTCTCACTTGAGTGAGGTGTGATATTCCAAGCATAGCTCTTTTTAATTCCTCTTTGGGAGACCCGAATAGCGTTCTCATCCTGCTTTCATAGGACCCAGGTCTCTGAGGCGTATGTTAATTCAGGGAGAACGGTGGAGTCAAAGAGATGTGCCAGGAGGTTCTTTGTCCTTTTAGCTATTTCTTTGATGCTCTTGAAGGCAATCCATGCCACTCTCTTATTCCTGCACAGCTCAGGTGCTAGGTCGCTCGTCATGTTGAGTTCTTGACCTAGGTACACATACTGCTGCATTCAGAGATGTCTGTTCCATTGAGAGTGAATGGAGCATCTGGAACTAGTTTGTTTTTCATGAACATTGTTTTGTTGAGATTCAGCTGTAGACCTACCTTTCCACATTCATGGTCGAAGTCAGCCAGCATTTGTGTCACTTTCGGCTAATGTTTAGTGTTATTAGAATGATGTCATCAGCGAAGCAGAGGTGGTGTAGTTGCTGACCATCTATCTTCACTCCCATTCCTTCCCATTCTAATTGTCGCATGATGTTCTCGAGGGTGGTGCTGAAGAGTTTCGGTGATGGCATCTGCTGCTCCAGGAATACGAAGGGCCTCAAACTGTTTGTTCAGGGTATCACCCTGCTGAACCCCTCTTTTTACATCAATGATCACTTCCTTGTAGAATGGTGAGATCCTGGTGGTGAATCTGTAATACAACTCATGAAGGATCTTGATGTATTGGGTTTGAATGCCCTGTTTGGCTAGGGGCTTCGATGACCACTTTGATCTCAAAAAGAATCAAAAGCTTTCTTTTAAATCAATGAACATTAGACAGAGCGGCATCTTGGTTACCGTGTGGATATGGTCGATTGTGCTGAATCCTTTTCGAACCCAGCTTGCTCGCATGGTTGTTCTTCATCTAATAATCTGCCAATCCTGTTCAAGATGACTCGGAGTGAACAGCTGGTAGATGATGGACAAAATCTACAGGCTCTTCACATGCTACCTGTCTGAATGCAAAGTTCCCTCCCAGTGGAAAACCAGCAGGACAGTTCTACTGTTCAAGAAGGGAGACATCCACGACATTGGCAACGATCGCCCCATCTGCCTGTTTTCTGTCATCTACGAGTCAATAAATAAATACATAAATAAATAAACAAATAAATGTTACTTGTATCACTTACAAATAAATAAAATAAAGCATCCAGACCTCAAGGAGGAGGGAAAAACATTCCTGTGTTGGAGCTACCGAGAATGTAAATCTCATCTTCCATTGACTTGACCTTTTCCCAGTTGCCCTTCTGACTTCCCTGACTTGAAACCTAATTTAGGGCCCTTTACCTATAGGTGGCCGATAATCTGGTCCATCCTTAGTGACGGTTTGGATTGTGCTTTCCAACCTGCATTTCCTTCTTAAAGCCGTTGCCCTCCTCCTGCGCCCAGCACCTGCACAGCCTGGCAGGAGGCAATGAAGGGAAGCCGTCTGCAGGGGCCGGGCCGGGCACGGGGGGCAGCTGGAGTGGGTCATGTGGGCGTGGCCCAGCAGGAGACATCATGCAGAAAGGGGCTAATACTACAATGCAAAGGGCTTCGAGATTGAATGAGTGTGTTAGTACACAGCGGGGTCCCAGAGGCGGCAGAGAGGCGGCCCTGCTCCCTGGCCTCTCCCGAGCGGGGACCCCAACATCTACCATGGGAAAAGACGCATGGAAGGAGGCTGGTACCTTCACAGTCCCCAGATTGGGCTCTGCAGGCCGGGCCCAGGCCCAGTGCTTCACCCCAGCTGCATCCTGAGGGTGCAGTTGGTAAGTGGCCGAGAAGCAGAGGAAGGAGGTCCCGGGAGGAGCCTGGCCCTGTGGGCAGGCTGGACCAGGGGCGCCCTGGGATGTGTGGGGAAATGAACAATATCCGGGATATGGAGAAGCCAGAGGTGAGATCTGGAGCTTCGCCCAGGGGGGTCCTCTGCAAGGGGCAGGTGAGGGAACCGCAGCCCCCACCCCACGGCCTGGGCCAGTGGGGGCACATGGCATCAGGCTGCGCCAGGCCCCAGCACCTGTCCCCAGATTAGATTTCTCCTTTCTCATTACCACCGTAATAGGTCCTTCAGACCTCATTCCAGCCTAGATATTATCTGACCCGTATAATTAATTAATTATAGCCCAAATATTATAGATTATTAAAAATAGCATAACTAATAGTGTAATATCTCAAGCTGTCGACTTTAATAGTCAACATTGTCTTGGTGGCGCTTATCAGCTCGGGACACCGGTGAGAATATTGATTCCGGGTCATTTTAGCCGTCATCTGCCACCCTGACTCAGGCTTGTCAGCTCCGCGCCCAACCGGGCTCATTTGAAATCGTTAAACCGCCGCAGCTCTCACAGTGGCTCTTAATGTCCGCTTTTCTCCCCTTTCAATATGTTTCAGCAGCAGAAGGAAATAAACAGAGAGGTACGAGGGGCAGAGGGGGAGGGGACGGGGAGCCCCAGACAGGAAGTGCCCGGCAGCAGGCGCATACTCCCAACACACCCCAAGGAACCCCCCACAGCCGTAGGCCATTGATACACACACACACACACACACACACACACACACCTCCAAGGCACACTAGCACCCAGGCATAGATGGACACAACACACACACAGACATCCAAACTCACACATGAACACACAGATACATGGATACACACACACAGGAACATCATGCACACAGATACAATGACACTCACAAATACACCAACACACACCAGACACATTCACACATGGACACCAGAGACACACTCACATAGACGCAGACACATACACACATACACAGATACACAGATACTTACACTCACACATGGATACTCAGACACACAGAAACACACACAGGTGTCAGATATACACTGGCAGTCATAGGCATACTCACTGGGTGGGCAGACACACACAGAGTCACACACAGACATTTCCACAAGACACCCACAAATGTATGACAATCAGTCCCACAAGGACACCCAGACACACATGTATACAGTCACTCTCAGCCAGACACCCAGGCACACATAGACACACACAGTCACTCCCACATGGGCACTCAGAGAGTGAGTGGAAGTGGCCCTGGAGTCAGCAGGGCCAGAGGTGGAGAACAGGGAGGGAGCCGCAGAGGCTTGAGCCTGGGACTGTGGGCTGAGGAGGGCGTCCGGCTCTAGGGACTGTGGGCTGAGGGAGGGCATCCGGCTCTGGGACTGTGAGGCTGAGGTGGGCGTCCGGCTCTGGGACTGTGAGGCTGAGGAGGGCGTCCGGCTCTGGGACTGTGGGCTGAGGGAGGGCGTCTGGCTCTGGGACTGTGAGCCTGAGGGGGCCTCAGGCTCTGGGACTGTGAGGCTGAGGAGGGCATCCGGCTCTGGGACTGTGGGCTGAGGAGGGCGTCTGGCCCTGGGACTGAGGGCTGAGGAGGGCGTCCGGCTCTGGGACTGTGGGCTGAGGAGGGCGTCTGGCCCTGGGACTGAGGGCTGAGGAGGGCGCCCAGCCCTGGGACTGTGGGCTGAGGAGGGCGTTCGGCCCTGGGACTGTGAGCCTGAGGGGGGCGTCCGGCCCTGGGACTGAGGGCTGAGGAGGGCATCTGGCCCTGGGACTGTGGGCTGAGGAGGGCGTCCGGCTCTGGGACTGTGGGCTGAGGAGGGGCGTCCCGGCCCTGGGACTGTGGGCTGAGGGAGGCGTCCCGGCCCTGGGACTGTGAGGCTGAGGAGGGCGTCCGGCCCTGGGACTGTGAGGCTGAGGAGGGCTCCGGCTCTGGGACTGTGGGCTGAGGAGGGTGTCCGGCCCTGGGACTGTGGGCTGAGGAGAGCGTCCGGCCCTGGGGTGAGGCGTGTCCCCACCTGACCAAATGGTGCCTCCTTGTGAACAGGCCCAGCTGGGTCTATTTCCGTGCCTGGGCCACAACAGACAGGAGTCAGGCCATGCAGCCGTGCCAAATGCTGATTCCAGCCTGGGCTCCTGGCGCTGGAGCCTAGAGAGATTGAGGCAGTTCCCACAAGGCTAAAGATGCAAGAGTGACGTTCTCTCTGGATAGAGCAGCCCAGACTTGGTGGCCCCAGCCAAAGGCTTCTCCTGGTGCCACCAGCATGAGCAGGGAGGGCAGTGGGCAGGGTCATGGAGCAGCTGTGGCCAGGGAGCAGGGAGTGAGTCATGGACGGGGCCAGGGGAGACAAATAGGACAATGTGGGCAGGACCAAGGATCAGGTGGATGGGCAGGTTCTGGGCAGCAGGAAGGATGCCCATGAGGAAGCTTAGGGGTCAGGAGAGATGTCCATGTGGGATCCAGAAGCAGGAAGACAATGCAGGGGCCCCAAGGGAGTGAGACCCACACCTGACCACCAAGGTCCACTCCTCTGGGCAGGTTTGGGACTATGCGGCAACTGCCCACATTAGCCATTTTAGAAGGGGCTCGTTACCAGGCTGCAGAACACAGACCTGGACCAGGGAAATATGTCCCGTCTGAAATGGGATAGTGTGGCTAGGTTTGTGCTCTAGACAAGTGGGGAACCAGCCTGTGGGAGCCAGGCTGGGACAGGGGCATCGAGGAAGGGCCCCTCGATGCTAAGGACTCCTCAGCCAGGACAAAAGACCTGCAGACCTCACGTCACAAGAGGGACCTACTGGCTTAACTCTCAACAGAGAGGGCCTGGGTCACCCCAAGCCAGCAGGTGACTGAGTTGTGGAGCTGAGTGCCTCTCCTGGGGGGCATGGGATGGGGAACTAACGTGACCAGGCTCAACTGGGAGCCCTGAAGACCTCCAAGATGAACCACAAGGACATTGCCCTCCCCCACCCCCACCAGTGAAGAGGCTGGAGAGAGCAGGGGCTGGAGCGCAGCATAGGGGCATGGCCCCCACCTGGAGAGCCACTGTCTCTCACTCTGCACATGGGCATGATGGGAATCCACCACACCACAGCTGGAGGACCTTATGTGCATCTTTCAACACTATGTACTCACGAGAGGCCAGTTATGATCTCCTGCCCTACGCCACTGACCACAAAACCCTTGGGATCAGAATGGGTCAGAAACCGAGAGGGACCCCTGACAGGCAGGTAAGAACCCGGCCCCCCACCATGCCGTAGCCTGAACCACATGGCCAGCTGTTCCACTGGTTCAACTTTACTGTTTCCATCACATCTAAGAGGTCTATACCTGGGGCCGGAGTGATAGCACAGCAGGTAGCATGTTTGCCTTGCATGTGGCCGACCCAGGTTCGATCCCCGGCATCCCATATGGTCCCCAAGCACCGTCAGGAGTAATTCCTGAGTGCAGAGCCAGGGGTAACCCTGAGCATTGCTGGGTGTGACCCAAGAAAAAACAAACAAAAAAGAGGTCTATACCTCTCTTTCTCATCTCTGACTCCTTGCCATGTGCCTCTCATGTCCGAACTCAGGCAGTAAGAAAACAGTGAAGATAGACCCTACCCAGCTCCGGTTGGCCAGGGTGACAGCTCCCAGTCCTTGGTGGCATGCAGTCCTTGGTGGCAAGGACCCCACACCACACACAGCCCTTGCTCCTTTTTCTCGGTGGCTGAGGACAGGCAGTACGGTCAGAAACATCAGAGAAAGAGCAAAGGCACCAGGGTGGGAGAGGGGGGGCAGATTTCCCAGCGATGGAGATGGGGAAGGGCAGGGAATAGGTGCTGGGACGAGAATGGGTCGCTGGGTATGACCAAGTGTTTGAGGGAGTCATGAGCCACACACGGTGCCACACGCAACCACTGTGTGTGGCACCATGAGATTTTAAGGGGGCTGGAGTAATAGTACAGCACGCAGGGTACCTGCCTACATGCTTCAAACCTCAGCTCTGCCCCCCCAACCGCAACCCCACCAGGAATGACTCTGGAGAGCAGAACAAGGAGTAAGTTCTGAGTTTGGGCCCCCAAAGTAAACAAACAGATAAATAACCAAATAAATAATAAACAAATAAATAATAAACAAAGAAAGAAATAAGTGCGGGTTTAAGGTTAAGAATGGGAGCAGGCAAGCTGTGGGGGAGTACCAGCAGCTTCCCCTGGCCCACAGGGCTATTTGGGGTGCTGTCCTTGGTGCTGACGCTGAGCACCGGCGCAGTCCTGTCCGCGCCCAGTGCGAGGGTGCGCTACGGGTTTCGGCGCGGAGCGAATGCGGGCGCTGTCCACGGTCTTGACGGTGGGCGGCTGCAGCAGGACGTGGCCGGCGGTCCCCAGCAGACCAGGACAGACGCTGTCCGTGGTCCCGGCGGCGTCCCGCGGCGCTGAACCGGCATATCCGCGGTCCTCAGATTTCCTGCCTCCCCTGGCCGCACTTTTCTCTGCCTCAGCTCGGGCGTTCGCCCCACAGGGGCACGGAACAGCGTCAGAGACGCCGCGCAAGCAGCACACTCGGTGCTCCGCTCGGGTGTGGATTCGTTTGTACGTGGGAGTGGCAGCTACCCCGCCAGTGGCACGGAGGAATGGGGAGACCTGGGATGCCTGCAGGTGACCGCACTCCCCGGAGCAAATGAAGTGATTATTTGTCCGTGCGCCGCCCAAGCGCCGAGTTCCCAGAACACGGTTGCCTCTGGGCTTCCGGAAGGGCGAGGTCTGACGCCCATCTCCCATATGCAGAGGAGCGTGTGGTCTTAGTCAACCCACACACTGCATGGAGAGAAATAACAGGAAAATATTTGCAAGTTCAGAGACAATTAACGAGGTTGAGACGGAGGTGCTGCCTCTACCTAAGTCGCCCGAAACTTCCCAGATTTTGACGCTGCAGAGATGGTGTTAGGCATGGCTGCCCTCTCTGCTCTCTTGCAGTCTCAGCTGTCCCCACTCCTGTCCCCGTCCTGTCAAGCCCTCCTCTATTTCTACCTTGTCCCCTGAACTTAGCACCCAACCAATCCACCTATTAGCCCCCTGTTTGTGCTGGTGTGCACGGAAGCGGGAAGAGTAAGGACGGGGGCAGAACCACCCCATTCCAGGCTGTCTTCACCTGTCAGTGCCCACCTGGGGTCCAGCAGGTGAAACTGGCAGCTTGGAGATAACCTGATATGGCAGATGGGCAAAGATTGCATAAATGAGGGTCTAATTGACAATCAATTGTGATTAGAGTGAAAGAATGTCTTTATAGGCTGGGGGAGGGAAGAGCTGTCTCCAGGCTCCTGGGAGTAGCTCTGCACCCGAAACTCCTGCTGCTCCTTTGAGGTGGGGAAGGAACTAGGAGAGGGCAGGATGCCGCCTCCCTGCACTCATCCACCCGCACCCGCCTCCCCAAGGAGGGTGGTTTGGGACCTGAACCCCAGACTGGATGTGCTTAGCTGTGCTCATGGTGGAGGTTGCTGGCTGTAAGAGAGGGGAGCAAAAACCTGAGACTGACATCTTGAAGCCTCCAAACTCCAGGGCAGTGCAAATTCTTCGGTCTAAGTGGCACCTAGCCCGGAGCTAGCCCCGAACACGGTGGCAGGAGCATGTGCCGTGCTGCATGCGTGTACTGTGGGTGTGTGTCTGTGTGTATCGGGGGAAGGCACTATGCCATTGCACATTGTGATATTTTATTTCATTATGCTTATTTCACGCTGGATTTAAATAGAATACACCATATTCTATTTACCATGTTTTAGTGATACTCCTCATGCACTATACTACATCTATATTATACGAAACGTCATTGGATGCATTTGTGTTTGTGCCAAAGGCAAGTTGTTCCACGAAGGCTCCCATTTCTTTTCCTCAGCTGCAAGGACTGTGGCCTGCACACTGGGGAGGGGAGGGGCAGCCCTGCGCCCTGCAGTGCCCGGTGCCTGCTGGCAGTTCGAGTCTGTGATCTGCAGGCCCCAGGATGCTCCGTGTCACCAAGACCCCCGTACCCTGGGCTGGGCGGAAACAGCCCTCAAGACCTGCTCCCTCTGCGCGCAGCAGCTGTGCCTTGCAGCCCCTCCCAATGGAAAGCGCTGAAGGAGGTTCAGAAACCCCCGGGATCTTCCAGGCGTGTGTCCACTGGCTTGCCGGGTGCGCATGAATGGATGAGTGAGTCTGCGTGATGCTGGTGAATGGGTGTGCCTGCGCGTGTGAATGAGTGTGCGCATCTATATTCAAACTTGGCGGGGGGGGGGGGGCGGAGGAGAGCCCAGCGCCCCAGTCTCCCCTGAAAGGTGGGGGCGGGAAAGAGGTAATTACCTCCCTGTGATGAGAGATTATCCACCCTCCTTCCCCCAGAGGTGATTTATAATTTAAAGATAAAGAATAATCAAGTCCTGGCGAGGAAGGACACTGTTGTGGTCTGATTAGAATCTCGGACGGACAGCTCGCGGGGAGGGCGGGCTGGGGGAGGGGAGGCCTCAGACCCAGCCTCCCCGAGGCTCAGCATGTCCGAGCGCGGCCCAAATTACAGCCGATCGGTCCCCCATTATTTCTCCCAACTTTTAATTTCTGCTTCCAAAGGATCATTGCCCGCGGTAATTGCAAAGGACCCGTCCTTGTGCGCGAGCAGGCTCCGGGGACCGCAGTGTGAGGCGGAGCGCGCACCCGGCAGTGCACGCGCTCGCGCTCGCGCCACGGCTCCCACCTGGGTCCCAGGAAGGGTCCGATACCGGGCGAGTGCCGATCCGGGGGAAGGGGTCGCGCCTGGGACCCGAGAGCCGCCGCGATTCCCCATCTCAGCTAGGCAAACATCGCGGCTGTAGAAAAACGTACAGGAATACATAAATAAATAAATAAATAAATAAATAAATAAATAAATAAATAGATAGATAGATAGATAGATAGATAAATAGATAGATAAATAAGTAGATAGACAGACAGACAGACAGAGAGACAGATTAGATAGATAGATAGATAGATAGGTAGATAGATAGATAGATAGATAGATAGATAGATAGATAGATAGATAGATAGATAGATAGATAGATAGATAGATAGATAGATAGATAGATAGATAGATAGATAGATAGATAGATAGATAGATAGACAGACGGTTGGATGGATGATAGATAGATTGAAAAAAAAGACCCGAGCCGAGAGGTTTCTCCAGTCCGGGAGGGGTGGGAATGGGGGCGCTGGCCACGGTGTCGCCCCCTTCCTGGCCGGGCAGGGCTCTAAGCAGGCAGTTGGAGGGGCGGGCGCGGCGGCGCAGCATCTCCCGACCCCACCCCTCCCGAGCGGGCCGGCCCCGCCCCGCGGGACCCCCGCCGGGCCCCTAATTTGACGACGCGGTGAGGCGGGCTCGGGCGGGGAGGTGGGCGCAGAGACTGCTCGGGGGAGACCTCGAGACGCCAAAAGGAGACCCCTCGCGGCCAGGGGCCGGACGGCGCGAGGAGCCCCGGGAAGCCGAAAGGACCCGCTGACCCGTGCGCGGAGAACTAGGGGCGTCGGGAGCCCCCGAGTCGGCGGAGAGGCCGCCGGGCGCTGCGACCGCGCGGGGATGCGGGAGCCCCGGCCCGCGCCCATCGCTCGCCCGCGCGCCCGGAGCCTGGCGGCCCCTTGGCCGATCGGCCCCGCGCTTCTTTGAAGCCGGGCCCGGGGCGCGAGACAGGAGGCGCGACAGCTGGAGGCCGGCCGGATGCCCGGGGCTCGGTCGGTGCGTCCCGGGCCCGCCTCTTGAGCCGGGGCCTTCGCAGCCAATTAGGGCGCGCGCGCTAACGAGCGCGGCGGACCCGCGGCCGCCTGCGGGCGCACGTGTGAGCTGCGGGTGGGCGCGTGGGCGCCGCGCGGGGCTGCCATAAATGCGCGGGCCGGGCGCGGTGGGCGCCTGAGGCGGCGGCGGCGGAGGCAGCGCCTGGCAGCGGCGGCCGAGCGCGGCGCTGAGAGGCAGCGAGCCCCGGCGCCGGGGATGGCCGCGCAGTAGCCGGCGGGGCCCGCGCGGCCGGAGCGGCGGGAGGCCGGCATGAGCGCCAGCGGCCCGGCGGCTCCCGGGGACTGCCCCGCGCTGCCGCCGCCGCCGCCCGGGCCCGGCCCGGGGTCTGCAGCGCCCGCGCCCGCGGCTGCCGCCTCCCGGGACACCATGGACGGCCGCGCCGAACTGCCCCCCCGTTCCCGCGGGCCGGAGCCCCGCCGCTCGCCGCCAGCGACACGGTGCCCGCGGCGCCCGAGGGGGCTGGCGCGGCGGCCCGGCCCACCGCCGCGCCCCACCTCCTTCTCGGTGCTGGACATCCTGGATCCCAACAAGTTCAACAGCCGAAGACGCCGCTGCGTGCTGCTGGGCCCCGTGGCCCCCGCCGCGTGCGCCCCGTGCGCCCCGGCCCGTGCGCCCCGGCCCCCGCCGCTTCGGGACGCCCGCCGCGCGCAGAGGAACTGGAGCGCCGCACTCTCGCCGCGGCCGGAGCAGCGGCCGGAGCCGAGCTGCCCCCGTGAGTAAGACGCGGCCGGCGGGGAGGGGGGATACAGGGGCCCGGCGGCATGCGAGCGTGTTCGCCGCCCAGACCTCGCGGCGAGCCTCGCCGGCCGCGCACGAAGGCTCGGTGCAAAAGTTCGCTGTGCGCGGGGCCCGGCGCGCCTGCGGCTTCCGTCCGAGCCGGGCTGCGGGACCGCCGGACTTGCACCCGAACCCTCACCCCTGCCCGAGGGCCCGACCCTCACCCGTGCCCGGGGGACGGCTCCGCCGGGTGGACCCAGGCTCCCCGGCTCTCGGTGGGTAGGGCGTGGGCGGTGGGGGTGCCGGGCCCCGGGGACTCACGCCGACCTCCCCACCCCTTGGAAGGCCGCCAAGCCTTCCCTCCCCGCTTTTTTCTTTTTTTCTCCACCCCCTTTTTTGTTCCTTTTGGACAAATCAGACTAATTGTGACAAAGCGCTGGTTATCTCTGAAAAAACAATTAAATCCCTTCGATTACAGTTAAGGGAAATGTGCTTAGCGGCGAAAGCGACCGGTAATGGGGCGGCCCGAGCCCCCTGCCGGGTCGATATCCCATTACGGCAGCATGCATATCTCTTTCAAGCACCTTGCAAACTCCCCCCTCCCCGAACATCTAAATTATAGGGTCAAAATTCGGATAATTACTCGATTAAAACCTATTACACTTATTAGGGGCCGCTATTGATCGAGAATTGCATTCGACCTGCTCCTGATTGCTTTTGGCGCCCTCCTGCCTTCCTCCCTCCAACTTCCCAGCCCTGAGCTGGGGAGCAGGACAGGCTCGGCTCAGCCTCTGGGTGGGGTCCAGGCAAGAGCAAGGGTGCTAAGAGTGCTGTGGGCAGACCCTCCGCTCTGCCTCTTCGAGGAGTGAAAAGACACCAGACCTGAGGAGCTGTCCCCAGGAGTCTCAAAGGTGTGAGTGTTCCTGGCTGGGTCAGGCCCCTTCCCTCTGTCCTCAGGACAAGGGCTCCCCTATCCTGTGAAAGGCAGCCAGAGTTGTCCGGGTTGGATGTGAACTTAGGGGCTTCTGCAGCTTCCGGTGGTGCCCAGGAACAGTCTGGTTTAGTTTACTCCCCAGTACTCTCCCCACTAGGCTGCTGTGCCCTACCCTACTCCCTCAGCTTGCAGGACACCTGAGGGGTCAGCCCTAGGGCCCAGCCTGGCTGACACTTTCCCTCCACTTTTTGTTTGCTTGGGGTCATGCCTGGTGGCGCTCAGGCCTTACTTCTGACTCTATACTTTGGGATGGTTCCAGGCGAAGCTCAGGAGACCAAATGGGGTGTCAAGGATCAAACTCCAGTCTGTCTCAGGCGAGGCAAGCACCCTACCCGCTGTATTCTGGTTCCTCCAGGTTTTTGGAACTCAAACTGCAACAGCCACGAAAACCAACATCTGCTGTGCGATGCCCAGTGCTCTGGCCAGCTGGAGGCCCAGCACTGGCCACCCACAGCCCCCATCAATTCCCAAGGGCCAAGCCCTGGGGATGGAGCTGAATTTGGGAGGGATATTCCCAAATCCCTGGGTTTGGTCCTCAGATATTCCCGGGAGCCTGACCCCCACCGCATCCCAGGACTTGGGCACCCTTCGAGCTCTTAAATGCCTAGTGAGGGGGCCGCCCACACTGTACTGTAATGGGAGGGAATATTGGGCAAAAGAAATTAAATGCCTGTTATCCAGTTTGTACATTACACAAAACGAGTTTAATTAAGTTCGCGTCTGCCCCCAAAGTCGATAAGTAGCATCCACTGCGCTGCGAGCTGGGACTCGCCCCTGGTTGGAAAGAGCCGCGCAGGGCAGCGGCGGGGATGGAGTGCGGGAGTGCGGGCGCCCGGAGTGGGCAGCGCGGACGCCCTCGAAGCACAGGAGAGAGAGAGAACGAATGCGGGGAAGGGGCTGGGTGCCCGGGGCGCAGGGGGTGCAGGAGGGCTCGAGGGCGCCCGGAGGCTACGGGCTTCACTGTCGTGTCCCCCCGCCCACCCGCAGGCGCTGGAGACCCTTACAAGGTGGACGAGGCGGATGCCAACGGCTACAGCAGCGGCGGCGGCCGCAGCCCCAGCGCCGACAGTGGGGACGAAGCACCCGAGGAGGACGACGAGGACGCGACACCCAGCGCAGAGGCAGCGCGGGCAGGAGGAGGCGTGCGGTGGCGGCGGCGGGGCCCGCGGGTCGGGCTGTCCGGGCGCAGCTGAGACCGAGGCGCCCCCTGGGCGCCGTCGACGACTCTGGGAACCCGGGGCCCGGGGAACTCGCCGGGCGGTGCTGCTGGTCTGCCGGGCCCCTCGGCGGCGGGTGGCTCCGGGACCACGGCCCCACAGAGCGCGGCAAGCCCAAGCGCAAACGCACGGGCTCCGACTCCAAGTCCGGGAAGCCGCGGCGAGCGCGCACCGCCTTCACCTACGAGCAGCTCGTGGCGTTGGAGAACAAGTTCAAGGCGACGCGGTACCTATCGGTCTGCGAGCGCCTCAACCTGGCGCTGTCGCTCAGCCTCACCGAGACGCAGGTGAAGATCTGGTTCCAGAACCGCCGCACCAAGTGGAAGAAGCAGAACCCGGGTGCCGACACGAGCGCGCCCACCGGCGGGGGCGGGGGCGCGGGTCCGGGAGCGGGCCCTGGCACGGGCCTGCCGGGGGACTCAGCCCTCTCAGCCCGTCGCCGCCCATGGGCGCACCGCTCGCGATGCACGGCCCGGCGGGGTACCTGACGCACGGCCCCCGGCGGCCTGGTGTGCGCCGCGCAGCTGCCCTTCCTGTCCAGTCCAGCCGTGCTGTCGCCCTTCGTGCTGGGCTCGCAGACCTATGGCGCACCCGCCTTCTATGCGCCGCACCTCTAGGTCTCGCTGCCAGACTGTCCCCGAGGGCCGGCCGGACTCCCCGCAGACGCCGCTTGCGCTCTCTCGGTCGCACTTTGCTGAACTGGACTCACCAATAAACCACAGCAGGCCACTCCCGCGTCTCGCTCCTCCGCGCTCGCGGGACCTGTTGGGGCCCAGGGCGTCACTCCCTGCCTAGGTCAGTCCCACTTCATCCCTTCCGGCTCCATCCACGCTAGGTCCGGGCGGGTGCAGGGGCTCTAGGAGCACGGGAAGGCACCTCCGTGCTGGGGAGCCTAAGCTCTGCTCCATCCCTGTTTGGGCGGACGGGCACTGCGCTGCCATCTCCTGGCCGCACCCTCCGGTCTGCTATACACCTGCGCTCTGGAAGGAGCGACTGGAGCTCAGGGCTTGCCCTGCGCTGGGGCAGGGTTGGGGTGGGGAAACTCCAGCCAGGCTACAGGGAGCTGGCTTTGTGGGTAAGGGACCCAGGATGTGTTGTTCTCTGCTGCTCTCTGGGCTGCGGGCAACACACCGCCTCCGACTGCTCTGGGCAAACCCTCTGATCTCCAGGAAATCTGCTGGTTCCCCAAGTCAGCACAGAACACCCCCTGCACATGTGACAGAATGGGGTGCAGGAGGTGGGGACACCTGGAATCTCACAGCTGTGGCAGGGGCCTCCCAGAGGTACACAGCTGATCCAGGTCCAACCCCAGAAGGTTCCAGAACCCTGCTTCAACTCAAATTATCAGTAAAACTGCATTGGAGTTTGGTGCGAGGCCACAGCCTACACCCGTGGGTGCAGTGGGAAGTGGCCAGGACAGAAGCCACGGGAGCCTGGATACTGTCCACTCCCGGCTGGCTCTGGGGATGGTGTCCTTGGTGGCCTTGGGGACTCAGCACCATCCGGCTCTCTGTGCTCGTCCATCATCCTCATGGATACTGTAGGGACCGGTGCAGCCATCATGCCCCCATTCCGGGCAACATACAGGAGGGAGAGAAGGAACCCCCGTTCCCTTAGAAGTTTCCCAGCCAGACATAGCGGCTGGCATTTCAGCCGCAGTTTGATCACGTGACCACCCTAGCCAAACTAGGAGGTGGCCTGGACCTGGGGCTTCTGGCTGGCAGTTCGCCCTACCCCTGCGACCCAGTCCTGCCTAGCTACCCAGTTGAAGTCATTCTGGAGGCTGGGGAGGCGGCTTTGCACATGGGAGCTGCTTCCTTCCCCTGGTGCCGCCTGTTCCTTCACCCCAGGCCCTCCAGCACTGCTGCAGCGGGACCACCCCAGGGGCACACACCAAGGCCTGTCCTTTGCCTCTCTCCTGGGCGTTTCCGGCTGCTCCCGCACCTCCCAGCTGCTGCGCTGGGTACCCCCAGCCTACCCTCGGGCAGCCCCACCTCAGCTGCCTCCTGCTCCCCCTCTTTGAGGGCAGCTAGCCCGAGCCCCTAGACCCCTGGTCTGTAGTTATATGTGCCAGGCTGCCCTCTGGGCTCTGCCTCTTCCCTGGGGCTTGGAGACACTGGCCCAGGATAAGGCACGCACAGAGGAGGGGGCGCTACAGGGCCTCTCAGTGCTCCCACTCTGGGGCAGCAGGAAGCCCCCTCCTGGGGCTTCCTGGTGCCCCAGGCCCCCTCCTTCTTCCTCTTTGTCTCTCAGATTCAACTCCCCAGCATGGATGGGGGCTCCCCATTCTGGGTCACTGGAGGGTGCAGTGACATGTCACAGCCAGAAGGAACCAGGGCAGGAGGGAGAGAGTGGCAGGACCTTCTCAGAGGCAGGCAGGGCCCCTGAGAGGTGAGGAGGATGCAGTCACTCCCCAGTCCAAGGCTGTGTCAGATGTCAGGGCCCCTGGTCCCCGACAGCCTTGTGAAGGGCTCTTTGGGGAACCCAGGAACTCTGGGCACCAGCCCCCAGGATGACACAGAGGTTTGCTTGGGGCCAACCTGGCACAGCCATAGGACTCAGCTTGGCACTGGGGAGCAGAGAAGGCAGCCAGGAGGGTGGGCAAAGCGTGGCACCATTCCTATCCACAGAAGCTTCAGCTATTTGGTGTGTTTCTGCGCACGTAGCTTAGACTCGGGCACTTGTTTCTGCAGGAGGTGGGGACACCTGAATCTCCCTGCAGGAGGTGGGGACGCCTGCATGGCTCCACCTCCAAGGCCATGACTATAGCTGGGCTGGGCAGCTCTGTTCAGAGCCCCCACATGGAGCCCGGCCCTTCCACTGCCACCCCCTGCCCTGCCCCAGAACCCAGTCAGCTGGCACCCTGCCTTCTCTTCTCATCCTCCTGCTGTGCCAGCACCACCCTCCCCCGAGATTGCCTTCCTGCCAGCCCTGCAGGTCCGAAGCCCCCATCCTTGCCACCTGCCAGGAACGTGGTTATCTGCAGGTTTGTCTTTAATTAATGCTTGTGGAGATACAGGAAAAAAAACCAAACCAAAAAGCACCAGGAAGATTCCTGAGTTACAGTTCCAAAAGCTGTCCAAGGGCCAGAGAGTACACGCGTAAGGTCGAGAAATAATGGCGGGTTAAGGCATGTGCCTTGCATGCAGCCCAGCTGACTTCAACGGCTGGCACACATGGTGCCCCCAGCCCACCAGGAAGTGATCTCTGAGCACAGAGCCAGGAGTCCGTCCTGAGCACTGCCAGGGTGGCCGCCAAACACGAACAGAAGCTGTCCAGGGTCCCAGAGCACAGAGCGACAGTGTAGCAGCCACAGCCCCTACACTGCCTGTGAACAGAGGCCAGCAGGGCTCAGCAGGGTTACGGCTGACCCCACAGGCCGACACCCCACAGCTTCTGAGCCCATTTGACATCAGGACCGAGGTGGGCGTGAACTCTGTAACAAGGGTGGAAGAGAACAGAAGACTGCCTCTGGGGCCTCGCCCTCTGTTCACCACCAGGGAGCCAACCCGGGCAGCCAGCCGCTTCTGCCCTCTCCCTGGCCTGGCGGGAATCGCTTATAATCTTTGGGTGGAAAATTCATGAAACATGAAATTAAATGACATGAAAAATCTCTACAGCAAGCAGAATCAGACGGACAGTGAGGAACCATTTGCACCTCACGGTAGACATTTTCTGCAGAGAATGAAGAGAAATAGACCAGACCCGACCACGATGGACCAAGGTTCACGGGAGGGGGCACAGCAAGCCCATCAGTGCAGGAGAAAGCAAGTTCCTTGGCACGGGGCTCTGTGTTCTGGAAGTCAAGGGCAGGTGAGGGTTGGGAGCTGGGCCCTCGTGACTACGCAGGGGATACCACCTGACCCAGTACCCAGTGGAGACCAACCGACCCAGTCAGAGCTTGGCTATGGCTCCTGTGGTCTGCCTGCCCACATGCCCCTGAGAAACTTGGACCAGGAGTTTTCAGGTCTCTCCTGGGGTGGTCAGGAAGGGTGGTCAGATCAGAGAGTGCCCACAGGGACAAATATAGGACCTCAGCCATAAACGCTGGGTCACGGTCTGTACCACGTGGTGCCACGCAGACACAGAAGCGTGTTCCAAGCAGCATGGAAGCAAAATGTGGTGGAAACACACACACACACACACACACACACACACACCAAGCCCAGACCCACGGAACAAAGACAGGGAGCAAGCAGATAGAACAGCGGACCATCTCAGATTCCCACTTTTGAAGAGTGAAGACGTACAGCTGTAACACCGATGCTGAGCACTAGGGTTCTACACCATTGAGCTCTTCTTCCATGGTTTTGTTTTTGGGCTACACCTGACAATGCTCAGGGGTTACTCCTGGCTGTGCTCAGGGTCCATATGGGATGTGAGGATCAAACCCAAGTGAGCCCATGCAAGGCGAACACCCTAACTGACATACTATTCTTCCTATTATTTCATCTTAACAATCTAGAAAAGAAAAAGACTTAGGGGCTGGGGGGATAGTATAATGGTTAGGCACTTGCCTTGCACATATGCCTGCCCTGAGTTTGATCCCAGTGTTCCATATGGTCCCCTGAGCAACGCCAGCAACTCGAGTGCAGAGCCAGGATAACCCCTGAACATCACTGGATGTGACCCAAAAAACTGGAAAAACGCCCACCTAAACTCAAAGCAACTCAAGGGAAATAGAGTACAAATCAATCAAATAAAAGATGGAGGGATAGCCCAGCGGGTAGGGCGTTTACCTTGCATGTGACCCACCGGGTTCGATCCCCAGCATCCCATATGGTCCCCTGAGTAATGCCAGGAGTAATTCCTGAGCAAAGAGCCAGGAGCAACAACTGGATGTCGCCGGGTGTGACCCAAAAAAGCAAAAAGTAAATAAAAAAATGGATGGAAAATAGAGAAAATTACAAAACTGAAAGTTTGTGTCTTTGAATATGTCAATAAAAGTGGTAACCCCCTGGGATTGGCAATAGTCCAGTGGGAGAGGGTGTTTGGCTTGCATGCAACCCAGGTCTCCATCCCGACATCCCCATATGGCTCCCTAAGCACTGCAGGAGCAATTTCTGAGTGTAGAGCCAGGGGTAACCCCCTAGAGCATCACTGGGTGTGACCCCCAAAGCAAACAAAAAGAATTGATGACCCTCTGCCAGGGAGGGGACTGCCTGGGGGGAGCCCGGTTTCTCTCCCTGCGGTAGTGCATCATCCCCAGCACCTCAAGTGACTGGAACTCTGAGCCAGGAGTAGCCCCCAAACACTGCTGGTGTGGGCCCCAAAATAACATATATATAATATGTATTTACAAAAAATGTGTAAAAATACATATATTTACATACGTGTTATATCTATACTTTTTTTTTTTTTTTTTTTTTTTTTTTTTTTTTTTTTTTGCTTTTTGGGTCACACCCGGCTCCTGGCTCTGCACTCGAGGAATTACTCCTGGTGGTGCCTCAGGGGACCATATGGGACGCTGGGGGATCGAACCCGGGCAGCACAGGCCAGCACGTGCAAGGCAAGCCCCTACAAGCTGGGCTGTCGCCCAGCCCCATATCTATACTCTTCATTTATTTGGTGGTATATATACACACATATGTGTTTATATATATGTGCGTGTGTATATGTATATATGCCTTTAGTTACTGACCAAGAGAAAAGAGGAGGGGCCGAAGGAACAGTACACAGCAGGTAGGATGTTTATCTTTTTGGGTTCACACTCAGTAATGCTTCAGGGATTGCTCCTGGCTCTGCACTCAGGAATTACTCCTGGCGGCGCTCTGAGGACCATATATGGGATGCTTGAGATAAAACCCAGGGTTGGCCGTGCACAAGGCAAATGCCCACTCCCCTCTGTGCTATCCCTCCAGCTCCCGGATGTTTAGCTTGTATGTGGCCAACCCAGGTTCAATCCCAGCATCCTATACGGGTCCCCAAGCACTGCCAGGAGTGATTTTTTTCTTTTGGTTATACCTGGCTACGCTCAGGAGCTACCCTGACTCTGCACTCATGAATCACTCCTGGAGGAGCTCAGGGGGGACCATGTGGGGATGCTGGGGGATCGATCAGGTGCAAGCTGTGCACAAGAGCAAACGCCCTCCTGCTGTGCTATCGCTCCGCCCCAGGAGTGATTTCTGAGTGCAGACCAAGAAAACCCTGAGCACTGCTGTGTTGGCCCAGCTCAAAAAAAAAAATGAGCCATCTTTCTAAAAACTGGTAGGTACTGAAAGACACATTACTCCCCAGCCCTCAAGAAAAAGGAGCATTTATGAATCCCATGAATAAGTATCGGGATAATAAACCTAGAGCGGAGCCTCCTTTTACCCACAGGATGTGGCTGGAATGAAGGCGTGGAAAGGCCGAACACCACCATCCACGAGCAGATGGAGGTAAGAAAGGCTGAAGTGTGGGTCCAAGTGATGGTTCAGTGGGTAGGACTCTTGTCTTAGTATACACGGCCAACCCCAGGTTCCATCCCCGCATTCCACCTAGTCCGAGTGCACGGGAATGGTTCCTGACCAAAGTGAGGAGTAACCCCTGAGCTGCCAGGCATGTGGCCCCAAACAAAAACAAAAAGACTGAAGACTGACCCCCTAGAGGCCAACATGGAAATAGTGCTTTCTGAACGCTTCAGAAAGAACATAAAATCTTAACTGATTAGAGAAGTGAAAAGAAGACTGGTTGGCAATTTTAAAAAAAAGTCAGAGCAATAGTAGTTGGTAGGGTGCTTCTTGCCTTGATGCAAGGATTAAGCCCT